>QFET01014498.1:0-11585 GCA_003316355.1 Tuber calosporum
CTAGTGGATTCCATGGCCGAAACCGCTTTTGCCCAGGGCGACCCTATATGGGATGAGCTCGACGTCGATTACGACACGACAGAATACCATTCCGATTGGGAAGAGTATTATTCCGATGGAGAGTTTTATGAAGAGGAGGTTGTTGTCCCGAATATGGCTGGTGGATTGGGCGGGAAGAAAAGTGGGGTTGCGGGAACTGGGGCGGAGGAGAGGGGAAGAGTGGGAGGAGGGAGGAGAATGCCACCGAGGAAGAGGAGGAAAATTGAAGGGAAGGGGGTTGGGGTTGTAGGAGTTAGTGTTGAGGCTACGGTGACGGGAGCGGGAAAGGATGAAGCGGAAGATGGGAGAAGGGAGAAGGAGGGAGCCATAGGAGTAAGTCCTATCAATACCGCTGGGTGCAAGAAAAATACCACAGTCATCGTGCCCGTAGCCAAGGAAGAAAAGAGGAACGGCACAGTAATCCTCGGAAAGGAAAAAGGAGGCCCCGCAAAGGCCGAGCAAGATGCGGAAGCACCAAAACTCGATACTAGAAAACGGAAACCCTCCACTGAGGGGAATGAGACTCTTTCGATTGGCTGATTGGTTGATCGCTTGCTTGTTCTATTCCCTATATTCTACACCCTATCTGCTTTTGACGGCACTTTTCTTCTTCCCTCCCCTTTTCCCACTACTATTCATAGTCTAGCCCTTTAGTTAGTTGGTTCTTGCCCCGTTATCCACCGGTAGTGAGGAGTGAGGAGTCTTTTTGGTTCATTTTTCCCTGCTGTTTTTCCATATTCGGATTATTTTTTATTTTTTCACCTTTCATTAACTACTTTTAATGCTCTTGCTTGTAGCGGGCGGGCGAAACGAATAAGTTAGAGATTGAGCGACATGGGGCGGGCTGCTTTAGAGCAATGGGAGTGTTTATTTTCTTTGTTTATCTTCTTCCCCCCCTCACTTCATTGATTGGGTTTGCCGGCAATGCGATGGTCGAGATGTTATCTACTCAATAGCTCTACTGTGCTCTCAGATATACTGTGGCGCTATCTACGCCAAGTGGGTTTTGTCGGTGGGCCGGCCGGGTTGTTGGGCTGGATTGTTGTGGTTGTGAATTCCGGGCTGCGGGTGGAGGTTCGAGTGATTTGTTGTGATTGTTCTGAGGAGTACTCGGAGCAGTATGGTGCAGGCACCTTAGAATCGGCCCTCAGCGCCACCTCGAGTCAGTGCACTTGTCCTGATGTAGTAAGTGTCCTACTGCTTTAGGCAATATATCGGCATATTACTCAGCCAAAACTTTCTTTTCCTTTCCAAGTGCCAACCCCCGCTCCACCCAGAATTTGCCCTAACTCTATGAAAGAACCACGCCTCTAGAATGAAATCTACTCTGTAAATGTGTCCTTTACATGATTTAGGATTATTACATAGAAGGAATAAGTAAAATAGGGGCATGTGGTGTTGTTTGTCGAAGGGTTGGGAAATTTTGGTTGTCATGAAGGTTGATTCTAAGGTGTCGGCACTATACTATACTTGCACTGCACCGTACTGTACGCCTGAACGAATGGGGAAAGTGAGGGCTAGGGGTAACTTATAGACAATGCTGAAAAGAGCAAGGCGATGGAAAGCATGCAAGTACTGGTACACTTCCTACGAGCACGCCTGGAAAGAGGGCTTAAATAACCTGATCAGCATACTCCTTGTTGAACGCCCTTCCAATGACAATATGCCTAATCTGCGTAGTCCCCGCACCAATCTCGTAGAGCTACACCCCAATCGCAATTTAGCACCCAGGCCCCACCGTCGTTATCATGATAAGTAGGAGCAAGGATAAAGGGAAACTCTACCTTTGCATCCCTCAACAACCTCCCGGCCGGCACCTCATTAACATACCCGTTACCGCCCATACACTGAATCGCATCGAGTGCACACTCCGTCGCACGATCTGCCGCGAACAAAATGGCACCGGCGCAATCCTTCGTATCGATAGTGCCCTCGTCCACCCTCCTAGCCGCAGCGAGCGTATACGCCCTCGCGGCGGACAGCTTGGTGTGCATATCCGCTAGTTTCGCCTGGATGAGTTGGTTGTGGGCGATTGGAATCCCGAATTGCTTGCGCTGGTGGACGTATGGTAACGTTATGTCGAGCGCTGCTTGCATTAGTCCCAGCGGCCCGGCGGATAAGACTAGGCGTTCCAGGTCTAGGCCTTCCATTAGCACGCGCACACCTTTGTTCGTTGGGCCGAGTTGGTTCGCGTGTGGGATGAAGACGTCCTCGAAGATTAGCTCTCCGGTGTTTGAGCCGCGCATGCCTAGTTTGTCGAGCTTGCGTGCACATCTGTACCCTTTCATGCCTTTTTCCAGTAGGAAGGCGGTTATGCCTTTCTAAGGGGTTGTTAGCAACAATTGGTATTTTTGGGGGAGGGGGAGAGGGGAAGTGTACAGAGCCCTTTCCCGGGTCGGTTTTTGCGTATACTACTGTTATGTCTGCTTCTGGTCCCTGTTCTCCACATCAGCACTTACACCTTTAGGTATGACATGTCGGGCGGTTCGAACGTTTGTAATCCACATCTTCGTCCCATTAAGCAACCATCCTCCATCAACCGCCTCCGCATGGCTCCTCATACTGACAACATCACTGCCGGCAGAATGCTCACTCATAGCCAACGCGCCCACCTTCTCACCCGAAATCAGACTAGGGAGGAACCTCTCCTTCTGCCTGGCACTCCCGTTAAGCGTGAGCTGGTTCACGCACAGCTGCGAGTGCGCAGCGTAGCTGAGCCCGATGCTTCCCGAGGCGCGGGATATCTCCTCCATCACAACGCAGTGCGCTTGGTACCCGAGGTCGAGACCACCGTAGTCTTCCTCTGCCGTGATACCCAAGAAGCCGGCTTCACCGAGCTTGCGCCACATTGGTACTGGGAATTCGTTTGTGCGGTCGACAGTGGCGGCGAATTCTTCGGGGATTTCACGCTCTTTGGGGGAAAAGGGGGATTGTTAGTTGGGATCGGAATGGGCTGGGGTGGGAAACGGACTGGTGAATTCCTGAACTCGCTCTCGAAGTTCCATTAGATCATCAGAGGAGGGTGGTTTAAAGTTTTTGGTATGCTTCGTAGAGGCGAAACGACAAGATAGTGGTCTTGTGATGGCCTGGTATGAAAAGGCCGTAGCCCGCCGGGCGAGCATTGAGCGGGTTAATATTGACAGTGAAGACATGTTTGTTTTTTGTTATTTTCAGTCCTCTTCTCTGTTTTTGATTTTTTTATCTCGTACAGTTCGATAATGTGTGTATGGGACGAGAGAGATTTATGGCGGTAGTGTTGGTGGTGGTGGTTGTTCCAGCTGGAAATTGCCTATTGGGGAAGCTGGGGTCTCCCTCGGTAGGCCCGGTAGGGAGGTACGCGGCTATAATCGGCATTAAGCTTACCCCACAAAGTTGCTCCATTCAACCAAGTTCCTGGCCACTTTTAGTCTCCCGGCTACCGAAAAGCAGCATAGGGCCGGGGTTATCCTTCTTTCGATAAACCGTTACTTGCACCTTCCAACATTGTGGACCTTACATAGAGTACTGATGACCCCCACAGGCCAGGTACGGCTTCCCTTTGATACCTTAAGTTGCCTGCCTACAACTGCGGCATAAACCAATCCCCCCTTCTTCAACTTGCATTACCTTGCTTTACTTCTCTCCCTTCCTCATAAAAGAGCACAAAACCAACAACCACCGAAATGTCCCTACCTCTCCTCCACCTCCGGGGGCTCCCACACCTCCTACTTCGCGCCACCACCGCCATACCTAGACACACCGGCCGAGCCCGAACAATAGCAACCCACTCCCATCCCCACTTCGAATCCGCAGTTTCTACGATTCGCAGCACGGTGGATACCTCTTCCCCCGAATTTAAAGAAAATGCCGCCCAGATGGCGGCAATCACCACTTCCTTACGCTCCCTCCTCGAGCACATAAAGCTCGGCGGGCCCGAGAAGGCGCGGGAGAAGCATTTGGCGAGGAAGAAGATGTTGCCAAGGGAGTATGTTTCCCTTCCCGTTCTCTTTCTCGTTGCTAGTGGTTGTGGGAGGGGGAAACTAACGGAATAATGGTTTGGTGGCGGTGGGTGGTAGTCGTATTACAGCATTGTTGGATCCCGGATCGGCGTTTTTGGAATTGTCCCCGTTGGCGGGGCATTTGTTGTACCCTGGGGAGGACGTACCCGCTGGGGGGATCATTACCGGGATTGGAAGGGTTTCCGGAGTGGAGTGTATGGTTATCGCCAATGATAGCACGTACGTGGTTTCTTAATGTTCCTCCCCACTCCCCTCCCCCCTATTCATTGATTACGAAAGTAATCGTACTAAACGGGAGTGTAGAGTCAAAGGTGGAACATATTACCCGATCACTGTAAAGAAGCATATTCGTGCGCAGGCAATTGCTCAGGAAAATAGTCAGTCTCCCTAGCCCCTGCTCTCAATTTCAGTGGGTGTTTGATTGCTCATCTACTGGTGGAATAGGACTACCATGTATCTACCTCGTCGACTCTGGCGGTGCAAACCTCCCTCACCAGGCAGACGTATTCCCAGACCGTGACCACTTTGGCCGTATCTTCTACAACCAAGCTAGAAGTACCCCTCCAAATCCCTTCCTTCAAAAACCAAATTAAAAACCAATATCAGACTAACCACCGAGTGATACCCAGTGTCCGCCGACGGAATCCCGCAAATCTCTGTAGTAATGGGTCCATGCACAGCCGGGTATCTCCCCCTTCCCTTTCCCCGTTCCTTCCTTACTAATAGTGTGTATGTGCAGAGGAGCATACGTCCCAAGCATGTCCGACGAATCCATAATCGTCGAAAACTCCGGCACAATCTTCCTCGCCGGCCCACCCCTGGTAAAAGCCGCCACAGGCGAAGAAGTAACCGCTGAAGCCCTCGGCGGCGGAGCTCTACACTCCAAAGTTAGCGGTGTAACAGACTACCTCGCGGTGTCGGACGCTCACGCACTAGTGCTAGCACGGCGTTGCATAGCGAACCTAAACTATCCTACCGCCACCACCCCTGCACCAACCGGTGCGGAAGCGCCAACTACACAAGACCCACTATATGACCCAACGGAGCTCAACGGCCTCGCGAGCACTAACCTCCGCAAGCCGATAAACCCCCATGACATAATCTCGCGCATAACCGACTCATCAGCCTTCTCCGAGTTCAAACGTGACTACGGTGCCACTCTCGTGACTGGCTTCGCGCGCATATACGGACACCCCGTCGGCATACTCGCCAACAATGGCATACTCTTCTCTGAAAGTGCGCTGAAGGGCGCGCACTTTATACAGATGTGCGCGAAGCGTCGGATCCCGTTGCTGTTCTTGCAGAATATCTCCGGCTTCATGGTTGGCAGTCAGGCGGAGGCTGGGGGTATCGCGAAGAACGGGGCCAAGTTGGTTAATGCTGTTGCTTGCGCGGATGTTCCCAAGTTCACCGTTGTGGTCGGCGCGTCGTATGGCGCGGGGAATTACGGCATGTGTGGAAGGGCGTATGGGCCGAGGTTTTTGTGGATGTGGCCGAATGCGCGCGTCGGTGTTATGGGTGCTGAGCAGTTGGATGCTGTCATGCGGACCGTTGGGAGGAATGTGGATGAGGGCTTGAAGGGGAGGATTGAAAGGGAGAGCGAAGCTGTGTTTGGCTCTGCGAGATTGTGGGACGATGGCGTTATTGCGCCCGAGGATACTAGGGCTATGCTCGGCCTCGGGTTGAGGGCGGCCATGGGTGGGAGTGTTAGAGAGCCCGATACCAAGTTTGGGATTTTTAGAATGTAGAAAGGTGCTGTCATCGTATATAGCTTAGTCTAATCCTTGCCATCCTTATCTTTCTTTCCGTTGTCTGATTGGAAAAGGTCTATTTCTGGGGAACTCTGGAAAATGGATATCATTGCAGAAAAGAAAAGAAAAGGAACCAAGCAAATACGTCAAGCAATTGTAAACGGCAAAAGAGAGACCGACTTGACAAAGGGAAAACAAAAAATAAATAAAAACAATCGAGACGCCAGTGATTCGCCAATGCCACCCTAAAAACACATTCCACCCATAGCCATTTCCATAGTCCATAGTTCAATTCCATATTCAGCTCCAGCCCAGTTCGATTGATCCACCAACGTTTTCCTACCATGCTTTCTCCCTTCTGTCTCCCCCGTTCGCTCTTCCATGGCCCAACGCCAACCTCCCATCTGCAACCGACGACGCCGGAAAAATTCGAGCCAAAAGAAGCAAGGGAAAGGGGAAGCTAAAGTGCTAGAGAGAGGGGGGGTGAAGGAAAGAAAGTAAAAAGTGAAGTATATCTACAACAAATAAAAAAAGAAAGAAGGAAGGGAGGAAAGAAAGAAAAGGTCCAGCAGTACCACTCCTCTCTCAACTCCTCCTTCATTCTCTTCACAGTAAAACACAAAACCTCCTCTTCTTCCTCGGCGTCTGTAGAACCTTCTCAGAGGATCCACTACCGCTCGCACCAGCACCGCTCCCCGATCCGCCCGCATCCGCCCTCATCATCTGCCGACAAAGGTCCAGAAACACCTCATCCACATTCTGCCGCTTTCGTGCAGAAGTCTCATAAAAGGGAACCCTCCCCCACTTCTGCGAGAGCATAATCGCTCTGTCGCGACGGACCGCACGATCCTCTTCCAGGTCAGACTTGTTACCAACAATCACCATGGGCACCGAGTCGGCTTCCTTTATCCGGAGAATCTGGTCGCGGAGATCCGAGAGCTCTGTGAGGGTGCTCAGGCTTGTGATTGAGTATACTAGGAGGAAGCCCTGGCCTGTGGGTTGGTGAAGATTTTGTGGCGAGGGTTAGTTATGACGAAGAAAGGTTTCCTCGAGGGAGGGAGGGAGGGAGGGAGGAAGAAATGTGAGGCTATATGTACCAGCTTTCATGTAAATTTCCCTAATAAAAGTAATCATCAGTCAAAATACAAATCAGGGGAAGCGATCGAGGACGAGGGAGAAAAAAACAGGGAAGAAAAAGAATCTCACCTCATGGCGGCTATTACTCGTAATTCCCAGTAGCCCCGTTAGAAAAAAAAAAAACTTCAATCGTAACAATATTGCTCACATCCAACGTCCACCATCTATCCATCACAATCTCGGGGGAGAGAAAATAGAAGAAAAAACCAAGAGGAAAAGGTCACGAACTAAACTGTTCCGTCCCAGCGGTATCCAAACTAACCATCCAAATAATCAGCAACCCCGATCGATCAGTCGCGCTTAAAACAAAAACAAAGAAGGGCGGGAAAGGGAGAAGAAGAGAGAAAAAAACTGACATTTCAAGAATACACGACCGTCCCTAAAATAAACAAGAAAACCAAATCTCACCCGTTAGCTCACTACTAGTCAATCAAGTGTGATGGAAGGAACAAACATCAACATCAATAACCTTCCTGTAAACATCTTCAATTGTAGGATCGTAATACTCGATCCACTCGTTATGTACGAATTGCGCTGTTCGTGGTCGTCCTCAGCACCCCCCCACACCCATTCCATAGCACAGTAGGGGGATAGATAGATAGGGAAACAAACATGTCAGACAACTCTTCCCAACACCGCCTATTCATCCACCATTAGTCCTAGCTCAAGGAAAATAGAATAGAGCAGAGGGGAAACTCACCAGCTCCAAGAATCACAATATGATACTCCCGCCTTCTAGTATTCGTATCCGGGGTCAATCTTGCAAAATGGTTTGGGGGGAGGCAAACTAAAATGGGGAAGGGTAGGGCTGAAGTTGTCATCATACCTGTGCTGCATAGATAATGGTTGGATTGGTTATAACAACCCGCCCTGTTGTTTTTGGGCGATGGTGAGTGAGTGAGTCGGAGGTTGAAAGTAGTGATGTAGATTTGGGTATGCAGGTAGTGAGTGTTGGTGACGGGAAGATGGTGAAGTTAGTTGGCGGACGGGGAAGTGGGTGAGAAAGTGAAGAGAGTTGGTATAATCAGTAGCGTGGATCGTGTGGTCGGCAGGTTTAAGTGGTACCGATAATCTGAGATGCTAAGGCAGGCAAGTTAAAAAACTATGTTGAGTTAGGTATGAGTCGAGTGCCTGCTACCACAACAGAGTCTCGACCCAAACCAAACATTACCTTAACCTAGCGTTTCTCGACTTGAATATCTTTGTAATCATTATAATTATTATAAACGTCTCAAACCTGCCTCTCCCTCTCCTTCTTCCTCTCCATCCCCGTCTCGCTCTCTCTCTCAGAGACTCTCTCCCTCCCTCTCTCGGTTCCATCACTTTTTGAAAAAGCGCTTACAGACTCAAGAAATTCATTCACGGTAAGCGCTCTTCCCTAGCCCCCTCCCAAAAGGGGAAAAAATAAAAAAGCATGACCAAAAACACACCAAACGCCGCCCTTTCCACCAATTCAAAACCCGGGCACAACTTTTTTCCACGCAAATTTTTTTCTTCCCTGTGCACGCACAGTCAGTATGTGCGGTCGGGGTTACACCGACCGGTTGTTCATGGCGCAGTAGGGTACGGTAAACAGCAAATGCTCAACCAGGCAGTGTGCAGAAGGAACAAAGCTTTGCAGGGGGGGGGTACGGCAGTTTCTATCGAAGACAGAAGGTGGACAGGACAGGTAGGTCTGCATAGCATAGCATAGCATAGCATGTGCATTGTACATCGCAGCGTTGGCAGGACAGGACGTTAGATACGTCAATCAGCCAGAAAAACGTTTCCTTCTTTCCTTCTTCCCTTGTTTGCTACAATACAGGTATTATTTTACAAGTAATTACCTGTGCGCGAATAACACAGGATGAAAACTGACTGTACTTCAAATATTACTTCTTGAAAAGAGGTATTGCTTCAAGTATATCAATTGTAAGTAAGGTTGTATCGTTTATGGGGATCAGATGCAAGGTTTAGGCAAGATTATTTCTGGAAAAAGTCCATGAAGTATTTTGTTTTTTAACAGTAGGTAGATACCTAGAGTAGTGGCCGGGTAGTGCCAAAATCCCCCGGATTGAGTAGTATAATAGAGTAATAGATATGATATATGATGTTCGAGAGAGGGGAGAGAGGGAAAGCTTTGAATGAAGGGGTTTGTTTCCCTTGTAACAAAAAGTGGGATAAATTTTCCGATCAGGATCGGGGTTTTTCCGTTTACGAGAGGTCCTGAAGATGATTTGAACAAGCCTTGGGGCTAGCGAGGGATGGATATGAATAAATGAGCACCGGAAAATCTCGTATAATCCACTATCTCCGGAGAAGGGGTTAATCTCCACAGCAAGGATATGTCAAGAGAATGATCGGGTCGAAGTGATTTCGAAATTAGAGGCCGTGTTATCATGTCAAAAAAAAAAGTCGGCATATAGGAGAATAAAAGAGAAAGTTTATTCTACGATATACTATCCACAAATTCAAGATCATTATTGTGAGTGACTTCCACCATCTATTCTTCCTCATCTACGCCATCTCTACCAATATTCCTGTTGGCAATTCAGAGTCTGATGAAGGGTTGAAAGTTAACTATAATTTGCCCTCCTATCAATAGATAAGGAAAGTACAATTTTCTGCAAGCAACATTCAATAATATGAGCCTTTTCCTAGTGAGACTAGGGAAAAGCATTGCCAATGTAAAATGTAGTGAGTATGAGTGGGTCGGTCAATGTGTATTATTGCAAACTCAGCAACAGATTTTACATAGAATATTTTCTTCATCCATAAACTTACAAAATGACTGGTTGAATGTGTTATTTACTATGATAGGCATCAGGGACTCCAGACAGGGCCCACAAGGTACCAACTGAAGGGTAGAAGAAAATAGTGAAAACTACCACAGTCAATTATATACCTCCTGCTCTAACATTTGGCCTATTAGTTACCACCAGCCAATTGAACAGTTTCATCCTTTGACTAAAACAAAGTCAATCAGAGCACTTCTTGTAACATTCTATATATTAGAGCCATCTGTTTAACTCAATGTGATTGAGAGCATATTCAATGTTAGGGGATAGCCAATTCGGTACTGTTGAATTATATAGGCTGTGCTTGTATCGAGAAAAGGAGAGAACTGTCAGGAAAGCTCTGTTAAGAGGAAAGATAAAGTGTAAAGGTTTCTCGAAAACTAATAACTGAATATATTGTTAAGGTCTCTTCTCTGTTACTCGATGTTTGCTTAACTATGGGGGACTGCTAGCTATTTATACAATTCTCTCGGTACTTATGTTAGCCATATATATGTAGTATCCTTAGATACCCTAGCCTTAGTCCTAGAAAGTGGAAACCCTGTTTGACCCTGAAAATGTATGCCATACTTGGTCAAATGATTCCATGAACTATCTAGTGCTCTGAGGGTGTCTAGTACTCCACCAGTAGACTGCATTTGATTTATTTGCCAAATGAACTAAGTTTAAGTTAATGTAGTCCAGTTGCCAACATCTTGCGGAATACCAGTTGATCAGTTTGGATGACGGTCTTTCTTGCATATATGCACTCAAGTCCATTTGTATTCAGATTATCAAGAGTCTGAGTACTCTGTGATTTAGAGTCTAAATTTTTGACCAGGGCTGAGCCGCTGTGCTATAGACACTACTTCTTGCCAGCATGGGTTGTATTCATATAGTAACCTCCTAGTTCAATAGACTATCACATCAATTAATTTGTACCATTTCCCATATGGGTAACATCAGCACGCTCTTTCCAGGCTTGGTCCCAGAGCAATATAACCTTTTAGTACTCCTTTGGGTAGTGTTAAAAAACCTTTCTGCGATAACTTGGCTACAGCAGGAAAAACCTTTCTGTAAATAGTACTTAGCCCAACCTTGGCATTTCCAGATTTTCCTTATGAAAATCTTCTACCAATTCTTGAGCATGCTGTAAGTGCTTCGGTGGTTCCCTGGTGTTCTCATCTTCGGAACATCCCTTCCACTTAAGAAAGTATCGAAGTTCTTTGATGATTCTTAAACGTACTTTGAATCTTCGTTCATAAGAGATTATTTCACTTTTAATGAATTGTTCCACCTTCCATTCTAGGTCACCTTCAATATCTTCCTGTGCCATGGGTGGTTGTTCTCAGCCTGGTCTAACTGAAGTTCTGTATAGTGTTACAAACCTATCCTTAGTCTGCCGGACAAGGCACACTATCTTCTTTAACAGCAACAGGTAACGATACGTACCGCTCGTCTTACCTTTCTTCAGATCTCGTAGCCTTATGTCGCCTAGGGAACGCTGAGTCCTTCCACTCCTAGCCCGTGCGACTGCTCCTTAGCGATACGTTCCTCGAATCACTTTTCGGTCGGTGATGTAAACGGATGGTCGTAATAAGAGTAAAGTATAGATTGAACTAATAGGTAAAATATAATATAGGAAGTAACTTAGGTGGTTGCGTGAAGAGCTAGCTATCTGTGTGCGTGACCCTCCTTATATAGGCGCTCTTCCCACAACCCTAACCCTGGTGACTTTACCATGAGTCACCTCTTTACTATGACTGCCGTGTGAGTCATAGTATAACAAACATCCTATGACTGACAATTTGAGTCATAGTATACAATCCCCCTAGTATCCAATTACCATAAAAGGTCATGTGCGCTAATCGCGTCACATGCGTGAAACCCCTGACTCATACTTG
>QFET01014500.1:0-80253 GCA_003316355.1 Tuber calosporum
CTTTTGGTGCGGTCGCAACCTTAGGATCCATCTTCCTACAGGGTGCCCCCGTTACAGATACACCCAGATCATGGTTGTAGTCGACAGGTTCACCAAAATGGCACCCTTTATTGGCTTAGAAGATAACGCGACCGCAAAGGACGTTGCTGAAGCATTCATCAAAGAAGTTTGGAAACTTCATGGGTTACCAACAGAATTCATTTCCGACCTGGACGCAAAGTTTGCAGGAGAATTTTGGGAATCATTGTGCAAGACATTAAGCATCAAAAGAAAGATGTCTACCGCTTACCATCCTCAAACTGATGGACAAACGGAAAGAGTCAACCAAGTGCTGGGAGGCTACTTTCGAATATTTGTCAAATACGATCAGGATGACTGGTACCATCTACTGCCATTAGCCGAGTATGCATATGACAACTCAGTAACAAGCGCACATAGAATAACCCCTTTCTTCGCAAATTATGGTTACCATCCTCAAAAAGAATGGATGATGGAGCGAGAAGCTCAGAATCTGGGAGCAATTATGTAGGCTCACTGGATGAAAGCGATACCTGAAAAGGCAAAGGAATCACTTGAGAAGACTCGTGAAGGGATGAACAAGTACTATGACTGCAAAGCTCGCAGTCAACCAGACGATAAAATTGGGGACTTAGTTATGCTAAACGCGAGGAATATCAGTACCAAGCGACCATCCAAGAAGTTAGCGCTAAAATTATATGGCCTATGCAAAATCCTAGAGCAAAGAGGAAACCTTGCCTACAAATTGGAAATATCAGAGTGATGGAAAATACATCCGGTATTCCATATATTGCTACTCGAGCTATACCGAAAATCAGTTCGACCTGGCCGAGAACAACCACCGCAGGCACCGGAAGAAGTTGAAGGTGACCTTGAATGGGAATTGGAAAAAATCATCCAGAGTGAAATAATCTCTTATGAGCGAAGATTTAGAGGACGTTCACGAACTATCCTAGAACTTCGATACTTTGTCAAGTGGAAAGGATGATCCGAACCTGAGAACACCTGGGAACCACCCGAGCACTTAGAGCATGCTCAAGAATTGATTATAGATTTTAACAGGGAAAATCCAGCAATGCCAGAGTTGGGCTAGGTACTATCTACGGAAAGGTTTTTCCTGCTGTGGCCAAGTAATCGCAGATGGTTTTTCAACCCTACCCGAAGGAGTACTAAAAGGAAGAATTACTTCGACACGAAGCTTAGGAAGGGGGAACTGATGTTACACATATGGGATATGGTACTAGACCTTCGAGTCTAAAAGATGTGATGGTATATAGCGCCGGGAGGTGACCATATTGACTACAACCCACACTGGCAAGAAGTAGGATCGTATCCATAACTACTCAGCCTCGGTGAAAGATGATAGAGTAACCCATCCAAGTGGATCTATTACGTATTCTAAATTACTGATAATCCGAATGCATCTGCACATGAGTGCATATATGCAGGAAAGACAGCCATCCAGACTGATCACCTGGTATTCCGTATGATGTTCACAAATGGGCGACATCAAGTTGAACTTAGTTCATTTGGCAAAGAGATCGAAGTCTATCTACTGATGGAGTGCTTGACACCCTCAGAGAAATTGAAAATCCGCGGGATCATTTGATGTAGTGGGGTCATCCATCTTCAGGGTCAAACTGTGTTAGCACTATTAAGGACCATGGCCGAAGCCTCTCCGAATACTTCTTTATATGGCCAACACAACTATTGGGAAAAAGTGTATAAATAGTTAGCAAATCCCCCATAGTTAAGGGATTATCAAGCAACTGGGAAGATACCTTAACAATATATCAAGTTATCAGTTTATCAAGGGGTAAAACCTACGAGAATCTTTTATCTTTTATCCAAACTATTAATGTGCTTTCTTGACAGTTCTCTGATTTTGTCGATACGAGCACGGCCTAGACAATTCAACAGTACCGATTTGGCTACCCCGAAACACCTAGTTAGAGAGGGTAACCCAGCAAGGCCGGGTAACCATGGTGGACACTTAGGTAGGGTAACCCCGCTAGACAGGGTAACCCGGAGCTACATTAAGGCAGGGTAACCCGGAGCTACATGCAGGCAGAGTAACCCTCTTGAGTAGGGTAACCCGGAAGGAAGGTTAGGCAGTTAACCCTCTAGATTGGGTAACGCATCTCCTCAGTTAGGCAGGGTAACCACTTAGGCAGGGTAACTGGGAGCCATAGCAAAACATGGTAAGCAGTGTAGACGCCGCCGGGCGTGCTATATTCGTGTAACCAGGTGTTTGTAGCTCGTGGAATCGCGTGTAACAACTAGGTCAGTTACGCGGAACCATCTGGTGACGCAAAGGGGCGTTACACAGACTTCAACAGAGTTATGCACCATGATAGGGCCCAGTTACCCTACCTTGGGGATTGGGGATAAAATCGTGGACCTCAAGTTACCCTACCCTAACGTTACGCGAAATGCGAAATCCTACTACATGTACCCCAGGGTGGTTGAAGTGATTTTGGCGTGTCCAACACCCCCTTGCGGCCTCCACGTTCACCCCTTGCGACGGGTGGGAAAGTGTGACAGTTGGTAAAAGCCTAACAAAACTGAGGAAGGAATGGTGGTAGCATAACCCCGTATACGTCACTGCCATCCTTCCGACCAGACGCTGTCCGTAGGATATATATAGGGGTGGGCGACGGCCGACCTGCGCAAGTTGTTAGTATTGACATCAGATGGCCTGAGGGGTACTCTAGGTGCCTATAATCCCTATGGGAGGTATGGGGGTCCCACGGAAGAGCTATCTGAGAGTATGGGATAAACGGAAGGTTCTCCGGATAAAACTCAACTACTTACACAACGATAGCCCAGGCGATATACTATTAATGAGGGACGTTACAGGACTCTAAGAGGCATTCAGTCTTATCACGGCTAAGGTGATCCCTGAACGGTTGGCTATAGGGTGCTCCTATTTAGCCAACACAGTATGGAGACTTACCGGGGAAGCTACGCAGTCACAAGAAAAGCTGCCGATAAGCCAAGTAGACACATTTGACTCCAGTGCTTGCATAGACGCAAAAGCCATAGGGCTACTGAGTCTCATACGTAGGTTTGGGTTCAAAGTCAGATTATCAGTTGGCCATTGACAAGAGGGTGATCGGAAAGGTTTTTCTCTCTTGCAGGCATAATCAAAATGCATTGCAGAAAACCTTTATGATTGAGCGGACTCAACTTATCCCAGCGATCCACAGGCTCTGAGGTTAATTCCGGAAGAGCTATGTGTCAGATGATCCATGAGTGGAGAAGGGAGCTCTCTTAATGGTCAAAGTAGCGATGGGTGTCGATGGCTTTAAAATTCTACTTAAGTAACCGCGAACGGCACTCTACTCTGATAACCAACTAGCCTCTCGAGAAGAGTTGAATTGAGTGAAGCTCTGGCTTAATGATATTAAGTTTTATCTTTTGATTCAATTATTTTATCTTTACCTTCTGTTGACTTTGCATTGAGTCTTTTGGTGCAGTCGCAACCTTAGGATCCATCTTCATATAGGGTGCCCCCGTTACAGGTGGTCTGCCAAAGGTGATTTCGAATGGGGAGAGTTCTGTGCTATTGCTATAAGCTGCATTGATTCCAGTCTGGACATGGGGTAGGTGGCGAACCCACCTGGTTCCTTTAAGTTTGACATAGTTCTTAGGGCATTGGCGAACAGTTATGATTCTGAGCTCAGTTGGTCTATTATTCTGGTTATGGGAAGCTGTGGCCATGTTGAGATCAACATTAAGATTCGCCATAACGTGTGTCCCAAAGTGTCAGGTAAACTGGGGGTCTCTGCCAGAGACTAATGAGGTAGGGAAACTATGAATGGAAAAACCCGCTCACTTAAGGTGTGGGCTGTTTCAACAGGTGTGATGTTCTGGGAGAATGTTATGAGGTAGGTAAAGCCCCTTAATCGATCCTAGACAACCACGATGACTTCAAGCCTGGAATCGCTAGGGAAGGGTCCTGCAAAGTCAATTGCTAGGGATGAGAATGGCTATCTGGTGACATGGTGGGGCGTGACTGATCCTTCAGGGACAGTGGTAAGTTGCTTGTTTAGCTAGCAGATGTGGCACCTGCGGACATAGACTTTGAAATAGTTCCTCATGGAGAGCCAGTAGAATTGGCTAGATGCATATTTAAAACATGTCGGATAACCCATATGTGACATCTCCTCAAGGGTAAATCACACAATTTCACTTTGGATGATTGCACCTTGATTGCTGGCTTCATAGGGGACATAAGGATACACTATACCGTCATCCTTCCCCATTCTGACGAGAATTCTGACGAGCACTAAATCATACAAGAGCCAGCCTGGTTGATCGATAACCTTGGTAACTAGCTCTAGTAGAGGGTCATTTTGGGTAGCTTTTCGAAAGCTGGAGTGCCACTTCCTTTAATTTAGTTGGTAAGGTGAAAGGCGCTGAGGTTAAGGTGGGAAGAGGGCTATTCAAAGAAGCATTTCTCATAATCGAGAGGTGCTTCTAGGGTTGGTAGATCGTATCCTTAGTCGATATCCGGTATTTCTCTTTCTTTTCACTTATCAATAACTGTATCAAAGACTGGGCAGCAATCATCATTATGGAGGGGAGGTGGAACAGCACATCTAAGTTCTTCTCTGCGCTTGGGACAAGGAGAGGAGACCAAGTTGGAGAAATACTTTACCAGGAATGGGTCCTGGAATATCGCGAGATCCTGATGGAAAGTAGGCTGTATTCTTTCCATATATGTGGGTTTGTCATTCGTCCCTGATACAGGAAGTCCAGTGCATGGCTCAGTGTTTATTTGATTGAAGAAATCGGTCTAGTGCATTGACTGGGGTTCGGACAGGGACTGCTATGGGCTGATGGTCAACTTCAGTAGGTGTACTGCTGGGGGCAATATTTCCGGAGGTGGTGACTGCAAGGGATTCCAGTTGGGTGGTAGAATCATGGATTCATTTAAAGCAGTTGGTGATAGAATCTGGATCCAGTGGATTGTCCATATCTCTGTTGGAAATTCAGTATGCTACTTGGCATGCTGGCTATTTTTTCTATCCTTATATTTTCCATTCTCGGTCCTTCTTTCACCATCCTCAGTCCAATGTCTTCCATCCACTATTCACCACCCTACCGTCCACCATCCACTATCCACCATCCACCATTCACCATCCACAGTCTACAGTCTCACAGACTCTGTCCACTGTCCTTAGTCCTCCATCCATCATCTACTGTTTGTTCGCGGTTCGCCCCATCGTAGGAAAGAAGACCTTAATTATCCACCCCTGGTCATTTGTCTGCCGCACCTAGTTTGTTCACTGTTCCCTGTGGACAGTTCTTCCACCACGGTACCAATTCCGATCAAGCATTCTAGAGCGGGAAATGTTTTTACGCAAATGGGAAAAAAGGCCATAGGCGATGGTTTGTGTATATGTTCTTTTCTTTGTTAGTAATAAGAGAGCTGGAGCAGGGAAGCGGGAAATAAGGGTTATTGTAACGAGAACGGGGGTCAAAGGTCGATAAAAAGTGTTGCTAGTTCTATTGTATTTTCTTTGTTAGCGGGAATGAGTCGGAAAGGAGAGGGTGACTTGCAAGAGAGTTCTTTTGTCTTTCCAATGTTGGTAGACAAAGGGTTGAAGGAGGTGCGGGGAAGAGGTGCGGGGAAGAGGTGCTGGAAAGAGGTGCGGGAAGGAAGTACCGAGAGCGGCGGAGTTCTTTGTAACGAAGCGCAGAGTAGCGGAAGCTAAGCAGGAGTGAAACTGATGGGGTCTATGCGCAGATGTTTGTCTTTCGGCTCTTTGTTAGCATGCGGATACAGAGGGAAAAAGCACACTTTCCACAGAAGGTTCTTTTGTTGCAAGAGGCTCTTTTGTCGCTGTTGTATATTTTACTACTGGAAAGAAGCCGGGAAGCGGGCTTGAGGCCATAGGCCACCTAGTGTTATTTCTGTGTTTGTTTTTTTTTTTCTCCTTTGTCATTAAGAGAGCATGGAAGAGAACTGGGGGACCTACTTTGATGAGAAAAGATCGGTATCGCTATCACAGAGATGGATAGATATATCATAGTCGTGTTTTCCCTAGTATGTTAAGTGTGTTTGTGGAGATGAGGAGAGAGAGAGCCAGCTGTGAAAATGTTTCACATACCCCTATTTTGTGAATACCATGGTGTTTAATTTCGTGGGTGTGACCGGCGGTGATCGTTGGCTCTTTAAAATCTCCTTGAGTATCGTTATATCTCCCTGCAAGGCAAGACAGTTGAGCTTTAGCTCGCTCAACAATTACTGTAACCGGTGATGGCTCTTGAGGCTTACTGAGATAGGTGGAGGTCACGACTATTTCACAACCTTGAATGGCATTGGTTGAGAGCTCGTGTGTATATCCTGCTTTGTCTATGCCGTGTTCAAAGGTATATGCGTATTGACTCACCTTTAGGAAGCTGGAGTGGTTTGAGGTAGTGTCAAGATGTGAGTTCGACATGGAGTGGTTAGGAAGGGTAAGCATACAAGAGGGTACGTGAAGAGTGACGGCAGAAGAAAGGTCTGAGGCATGGGCGATGTTGAGGTAGAGACTTGATCCACTATTCTTAGTTGAAGTGAGTGTCTTTATAGGTTTATTCTCTCTAAGGTCATCGAGTATTTGGTTTTCTGCAGCTGGGGTGTCTTCATAGATCCTTGATAGTGCATCTGCAAGGAAATTGTCTTTGCCAGGTCGGTGTATGATATCGAAATCATAAGATTGCAGGAATATGCGCTATTTAGTTTAGCGGTAAGGTAGGTCAGTCTACTTCAGGAAAAAGGATAGTCCCTTGTTGTCTGACTCAACTGTGAACTCGGTGCCATATAGAATCGGATGGAATGCCTTATTGGTATCCACAATCGCCAAAAGTTCTAATTCATGGACAGGGTAGTGCACCTGTCTTGTTGCAAACTTTCTGCAGTGGAATGTTGCATGGTATGCATTCTCAGGAGAGGGTCCTTGCCCAACCCATGCTCCTTTTCCAAGCTTAAAGGCGTCAGTAAATAGGTATATTGGATCAGGTGATATCTCATATGTAATGGGGTGGAGCGGAATTATTTCCCCCACCAGGTGCTTAAACCGTTTGTAGGCTTACTCATGGAGGGGTCGTCATTCAAACACATCTTAGGAAATTAGGTCCTCGGGTGGGGCACTGGTGTTGGCAAGTGTTTAAATTATGTGTATTGGCACAATCTTATAGCATGAGTACTAAAATACAACTCAGTATTAAGACTATACTATGTGTACGGTTGTGTGAGGAGTATTGTAGTATGAAGGTAGATTGGTAGTAGTTCTTGTCCTTAATTACCTAAATAAAGTAGGCTGCAACCAGCTATTTATACAGGTGTGTATCCTCTATGTACTCAGTAACAAAAATAGGGAAAACACTGTAAGAAACATAAGTGCGAACATATTTGACCCTGAAAAACTACCAAGGAAATTCCAATAAAATATGAGTAAGCTGTAGTGGTGTGTGCGAAATAAACGGAAAGATAACACATGATACAAGACCGGTAAAAGGTAACTATACATGGAAAGATAACCGTGAAATCCCTCACACAACATAAGACATATACGTATTAATTCACAAACATTATCATGAAATATAAGCGAGAATATGATATACCTTAGCTGTAGTAATATCCGTAGTTTCCCTGAGTAAACTAGAAATAACCAAGGAGAGACATAAACAATATTACCATAGGAAATATATATATGAAACGAATTGAAGAATTTCAACAGCAAGGTGTAGAAGGAACTGTGCATGATATATCAGAACTCCAATAAAGGTATGAACTGATTATTTCGAGGTTGGTGTGTGCCAGTCTTGGATGGATCGAATTTTATCTGGGTTAGCATAAATTCGGCTCCCATCTATAAGATGTCCTAGGAGAGAAAGCTTGGAGGCAAAGAAATTTAATTTGGCTAGCGATGCGATGATTTTGTGCTGCTTCTATCTTCTATGACAGATCGGATGTCTGAAATCGGGTCCTCAACTGTTTCGGAGTAGATGGTACAGTCATCCATGTATGCCTAAACGAATTTTCCAAAAATCCATCAAGGACAAACTGTATAACTCTCATACCTATAGCAGGGGTATTGGTATCTTCTTGCAGCATACCTCTGCATGCAAAGGATGCAAAGAGTGTGTTGATGGCGTTGTATTTCTCATCGTTTGGGAGAACTTGAATTTGGAAGTAGCAGTTTGCAAGGTCTATGGTGGACCTGATCTTGGCTCTGGCAACAGTTCTGAGTGTCATGGCTTGGTTGGGTATTGCTCCATAGTACTTTATAGTAATATTGTTTCTGGGGACAAGGTGTGCAAGCAGTCAGATCTCAACATTGGGTTTCAGCTTTGGCAATATGTTGACTGGGTTTTGTGCCTCACTGGGGTAAATGATTCCTTTTGCTTTCCAGTCGGCGATTAATGCTCCGTATGCTGGCATGATCTGGTCAGAAATGTGAAGAATCTCGGATTATGGGCCGAAATTGTGTCTTTCAGCTGGATTTTGTGGGTAACATCTCTCAAGGCTGCTAATTCCGCTGTCTTCTTGTAAGGCAATACTTTAAGAAATTCGCAAAACATGTCAGAGGCATCTGCTTCATTCATTGCTGAAAAATGTGCATGAGTTGCTCTCTTGCTGGTCAAGGTGATTCCTTTGGCAGTGAAGATGATAATAGATTTTCCGAAATCTATTACTGCATGGTGAGCAGTAAGGTAATGCATTCCTAGGAAGATATCATATTTGTCCAGGGAATAGAATAGGGCTTCAGAGATATCACCGCTTTCCTTATCAATCTATAGGATAGGCAATGAACATAGTTTATTGCTGAGCGTGATACTTTAATGGCCAGCTTCAGGTTGATAGGAGTTTCAAGATCACTGGTAGGGATTTGGTAGGTAGTGACAAACTTTCCTTATATCAAGTTGTCTTGAGTGGTTCCAGTATCGAATATGGCCTTTGCTTTGTGACAATTGACTGTGATGTATGCTTCGAGGGCTAGGGATTCAGTTCCACTAGGTCCTGTATAGTTTGTGGTAACTGTGACTGATTCCTGTGCATTAGGATCGTCTTCCTGGATGTGGTAGATTCACCTGACATTCTAGGGTCTGCAGGATCCGCCAGGGCCTCCATTTCCTCACAGGTGGGTGCACTGATGCTTCTTCTTATCAAAGCAGTTATCGGAGTAGGGTACATATTTTCCACCGTTGTAACAGAAATTGTCTCTTCTGTGCCGATCATTCTCAACCTAGGATACTCTTGGATGCTGAGAGGTATTGTTGGAGAACCTTGGTTGATTTCGTTTGGTCTTATTCTGGGGGCGCTTGGGAGCATGATGGGACACTGCATTAGAGGTTGCATTTCCTTTTCGATATCAGTAGAGTCCTGTAGAGTGGGCAATTGCATCTTGCATTTCCCCTATCTCTACAGCCTGGTCAAAGTAGCTATCAGATGTGATATGTGGTTTCACTTCTCGCTTCGAGCTTGATATCCATGGGATGTGGAAGTTCTACTTCGCTCAATATTCCGAAATTGTAAATGAGGGGAGTCTGTCTCACAAGGATTCAATTCTGTTTCATCGTCGGTAATTTGTGCTGTTTTTCCGGCGCTAGTTTTCTTGACTTGTAGCCAATGTTCATAGATGGTATCTCTAGATGTGGAAGGAAGCAAGTAGGTCTCGAATTTGTGTTAAAGTCCAGCAACTGTGTGGTCTCCTTGGGATGCTTCATATGGGCTAAATTTATCAAAGGCTTTCTCTCTGCAATAGGCTCCATAGTATTAGAGGGCTTCTGGGGCATCGTCAGTTATGCCAAAGCTGGCGATATATCGATGGACTGTGTTATACAATGAGTTGATTCTCAATGCGTCTCAATCTTTTCTCTCTTGTGTGAATGATAGTGGTGCAGGACATTTAGGATGATTGTTTCCCTTCTGGGGAACTGACATAGCGATGGGTGCACAGCTAGGGTTGCTTGGAGGACTTGGTGTACTAAGTGGTCTTGGTAGACTAGGTAAATCGTCTGGTACAGGGCTTGGTTCTCACGGATCTCTTGGTAAACTAGGTGCTCTAGGTGGCGAAGGTGGGGGTGCTGGTCCTAGGGCGTCCTCTGGACTGGAATCTGATTCATATTCTGTGCTTGTTTCTTTGTTGGAGTAGACTTCTTGATGGAGCTATACTAGGACTTGTTCTTGGACTTGGGCCTGTTCTGGGATTAGTCGGGAGCCTAGGCATGGTCTAGGTCCAATTCTTTGCTGCTGCTGCTATCTACTGAAGATAGTTCTGAGTCCTCAGATGATGGAGCAGGTGGGGATGCTGGCGCTTGACTTTGCAGTCCTGAGGAGGATGCTAGCGAGCATCTAGAGAAGTGCCTTCTGGTATCTCTTGGAAGCAAAATGGTTGCAAGCTAGCCTGAGCAGATCTCGCCAGGAGTCCGCTCAAGGCCCTCTGGGAAACAGGGAGGTCTACTAGTTCTGCAGGGTCAAGGTAGGAAAAGGTTGATCAGTCCTCTGCCGAAAATCAAAGGTATACTTTAGTCGAGGTCAAAAAATGTAACCTACTACCAAGTATCGCAAGAATCCCAAAGGGACTCTGCTGATACGATTAGCATAGGGGGTGAAGCGTCGATGGATGAGTCTTGAATAGACAAGGTACAAAGTATGGAACCTATAGAGTTACCATTCAACAAGTAGAGTAAAGATCATAGTCCTGTGAAGCTTGAGAGTGCAAATCCTCAAGGGATTGTAGGCTCTTTAAATACAAAAGATTGTAGCCAGGAATACTAAATAAAAGAGCAAACATCTTTTCCAACAACATGCCAACAGAGGCAGCATAACAAGTTAACCATATTCCTAAAACAGAGGGTTAAGAGCGACTGGATGGACCTAAAAAAACAATTAATGGAATCCAAACAAGAAGGAATAAGAGATTACCAATACTATAGTATTATAGTAGGTATAGCAGGACTATAGCGATACCATAATGGGTAAAAGCCAGGGAAAGGTAGTGATAAGCGAAACAAGGAAAGATTAACCAGTTAGGAAGTCATAACCAAGTAGGAAGGTAAAACCAAATAGTAGCCCTTATCAGGTATAAACCAAATAGGTAATAACCAACATCAAGTCAGTAATAATAGTAAAACATAGTACGATTCCGTTACAGATTTTCATATCTATGTTTGGCATATTTGGGTTGGCAAGTTGTTGATTTGGTCTAAATGCAGGCTACACACGACCAGTCTTCCGGTACTTAGGTGATTGTAGGATTATCTGAGAGTTGTTACTTCTAAGGTAAGATGGTCAGGGATGACCAAGTACTTCATGCTCTTGTTGGAAAGTCATCTTATTCCCCCTACTTTCTCTTCTTGTAAAACATAATCTTGACGTTCGAGCTTTACCCCAAACTCTTGGCTTTTAATCTCCCTGTATAAATACAGATCAGCCACATTTTTATTGAAAGAAATGGTATTGGCCAAAGAAAGAATAACGGGCTATGACAACTAGTTACTTTGACCCAACTACGGAGGCCAGAGAATATGTTCAAGGAATCCATAAGCTACATAACTATTTAAGTTTTTGGCAAGGAGCTGGGCAGTTCCTCGCCCACATAATTCTATTACCAAATCATTGTATAAGTTAACAGTTACTGTAATTGGGTCAAAGTTTATAGGAAGGTCTAAATTGCTTAATGTATATGAGGTTGCGGATGAAAGGATAACCAAGTTGAGTAGATGAGGAGTCTTTTATATTGAGACTGCATACGGACGTACTAACCGGAACATATATTTCTTTGTTGCCGATATTTGCTGCAGTAACAACCCTATTTTAGTTCTTCTTTCCGCTTGTGGCCTTTGACTTTATTTCACACATTCCAGGTATGTCCCACAGCTCGAGCAGTGGGGTAATGTTTTTTGCAGTAGGTACATTTCCTGGATATGCCTCTATTTTATCAGTATTGGTTACTATTATTATGGCAGACGGGGCTAAAGGAAACTAGCAGGGCTAATAGGGGGTTTGTTTGTTTTATAATTAGTTTCAAGTATTAGGCTGATGCTCAAGAGGTTTTATCTTTTGTTTTATGTAGCAGTATGATACATATTGTGTTTGCAGTACCGTTTAGGTGCTTGAGGCATTTATTTTATGGGTGGAGTTTACAACTTGAGCTTGTTTATATCCATTTATTGGATATCAAATAGAAGGTGATGGAAAGCTTGGGAAAGGGGAGATCATGTATTTAAGGCAGCCACTCAGGAGCTTAGTTAGGGCAGACTTCGACAGGCAGAGTGTTCTATATACTTGGAGGAGCAGTTAATTCTTTTCAGTTTGCACGAAACCACTGCAAGTAAGTCTAGGACTTAACAAGGTTGGTGATAATGTAATCGACTGCAGTTAAATAACTTGGTGAGATCTCTGGTAGTAATACTCACTGGAAGCCCGATTGTGGAGGATCTGAGTTACGATCTTTATACCTTACTGCGACAAAATCCTATTGGTGCCTAATACACCAAAGGAGGCCTTACACCGCAGGTCTTCTCGTAGGTTCCCTGGTTTTTCCTTTGATACCACTGCTTTGGTAGACTTTGACGTCTTTTGCGCTAACTGTGGGTCTCATGTCCAACAACCAATTGTACACATGATAGTAGTTAAGGTCCTACATGGTATAGAGGTTGTTATCAATAACACTCCTCTACTAGGAAATAAAGCCGACAAGAACTTCTGCTTTGGCTTTGGGTGACACAAATACTGATTAGAATACAAATCGTAGATCATATTGGTCATAACTAGAGCAGGTAGAGCAAAGTTGTCGCATTTCATTCCAGAGGGAATTGTACTTATTTATATGGTCAGCAATGAGTACTGAGGTATCGTACTTGGCATCAAGGACAGCGTTGAGTTGTTTGAAGTAGGAGGGGGCATTTTCTCTAGTGAATATATGTTCGAACAATCTACAGATAGCTAGGGGTGATTTTCTGGTGGCCGACAAAATAACCCATTTGGGATCAATCGTTTCTAGGAAGTAGACCATGGCGCTTTGATAGCGATGGCGAAATTTATATATTCTCTTTGAGTTATCATTTCCATCTTCATCCCTTTCTGCCACAGGTAAAGTTTTCTTTTCCGTTACTATATTCAAACAGTTATATATATTATAGATATATTGTGAAATATCACACCAGTTACAGTAGTTGCTAGAGCCAGACAGCTTTAGGTTGGAGGTCAATTAGTAACTGGGTGCCCAATGAGATTTTTGGAGTTGTTAGCATAAGATCTCAGGTTTGAAGCAGCAGTTTTAAGAAGAGGAGGACAATAAACTGGGGTATCTACAGTTGTGATTTTTGCACAGTAAAGGCAATTGACTTAAGTTTCTATATACGATTACTTTGCTTTGCACTTGAATGTGGAAAGGGTTGAAAAAATTAATTTCCCTAAGAACTCTGATTTAAAAATGCTAAAACTCCGATTTTAGTGTGGTACAGCAATACTATTCTTTGTATTCTTTTGCCAAACTTGTGTGTTAAGAATGGCGCATATCAGGAAAGATATTTAGTTTTGACTGAGGTTTGGTTTCGAATGAAAATGTTTCACTATTAAATAAAATAATTTTTGGTGAAAGTTTTGAATTTCTTTTTATAAGGAATTTTTTCCTGCTCCAGGAGGATAGTGGATGAGTATTGATAATATAGCAATGGATGTACAGGGCTTATAACCTTTATGAATTATGTGTATTGGTACAATATTATAGCATTAGTCTGAAAATACATCACAGTATTAAGAGTATACTATGTGCATGCAAGTATAAGGAGTATTGTAGTATGAAGGTAGATTTGTAGTAGTTCTTGTTCTTAATTAATTAAATTAAGTTAGTGGGCACCAGCTAGTTTTTCAGGTGCGTATCCTCCATGTACTCTCTAACCAAATAGGGCAACCATTCCAAGAAACATAAGTGGGAACACGTTTGACCCAGAAATAATAACAAGGAAATCCCAATAAAATACGCGTAATCTGAAGAGGTTGGCATGTCATAAACTGAAAGATTAAACCTGATATATTACAAGCAAAAGGTCACTATGTATGGAAAATTAACCAAGAAATCACTCACATAAATTGGATATATACGCATTTATCATCTTGATTATTATTCAAAATAAGGGAAAATAGGATGTACTCTAGCTTTAGTAATCTCGTGGGTTTTTCCGAGTAAACAAGCAACAACCAAGCAGAGACAGATATAATATTACAGTTGGAAATATAAATATGAAACCAAATGTAGGATTTCAATATCAACTATTTTAGAACATCTTGGTTATCCGTGGCTTCGAATATATAAGGTGGTTCCACTATTAGTTTTGCTGGTTACCCAAGTGCGGCGATATTTTCTAAGAAAGCTAAGGATAACCTCTCCTCGGGTACATCGTTTTTGGTAATAGATAGTAAACACTAATTCTAGTCCGGCCTTGAAGCCATTCTACCCCCTCTATCAACTGTGTTACTATTGGACCTATATTCATCATCCATGTCTCTGACATCACCAAGCTTACATTGTTATAGTGGAGGTGGTAGATTGTGTTCTTCACTATCAATTCCTTTTCCTTTAGACTATCTTGAAGTAACGGCTGATTCCCTTTTAGGAATAGCACCCTTAACAGGCACCACACATCGCCATCGGTTAGACAGGAATAGATCACTATCTCTAGGTCCGCACTGTATTGGTACTGGTGGCATTTCCAATAATCAAAGAACAAGAGGTTCTAGGTCTGCCTTCTCATCCGATCTCTTTACTGGTTGATTTTAAGCAGCAATTTTCACATTTCTAAATCATCATCCTAGTGTATTCATTTTCCTGTATGTTCAACTTGTTAATGAGTTGCATTAGTGACTTTTCAAAGAATCAGGCGTTTGTTTCTGAGACATTGGCCTGTTGTTCCTATTGAGCCTGTCAGTGTCTTAACACTTGGTGGACATTGGCAGATAAACTTTACTGCTCCTGGTCAGTATTACCACCTAATTATTCTATTGCATGGCGACCGTGCTATGTCCCAGCATCTTTGATGACTTCGTCTAGGGCCATATACAGCTGAAATAATTCTATCATTATATCATCTTCAGGGCCTCCGGGTGAGAGCTGATATGGGAATGTGATTCTCGTTGGTTCTTTCTTTCAAGCATCTTTCTAGTTGGCATCATGCATAGAAAACATTTTACTGGAATTCATATTGCCTATTAACATGCTTCTCATTTTAGTTTGCACATTTCTGAACTCTAGATAGTGGAAAACCTAAATATATAATGGGAGAGCTGGTAAGGGTCTGGGATTGATTTAGAGATGCAGAATACGTAGATTCTCTTTCATACTCTGCCATCATCCACTTACGTCTCAAAGGTTCTAGAATGGGTGTGTCATCTCATACAATAGCTATGGCAGCCTGAGTATATTCTTTGAGGTTTTTCAAAAAAATAGGTTTGTAACCTATTATCGTTCTACTTCAGAGAAAGAAGGTATTTCTCCAAGGTCGGTAGAAAATATCTTTTTAATATAGCGTATGGTAGATTTTTATTTCCATTTTGTAAAAGCAGTTATCCAGCTGCTCTCTTGCCTGTAAATATGTTCAAGGTATATTTACTGTATTTGAGCAACGTGGTGCAGTAATACTGCTTCTAATTCAAGTGGATACAAGTTACAGTAGATAGGAAATAGGTTGACTAAGTTGAGAGGTCAAAAGAGCCCAAATATTTGGACTTATAAAAACTTTTATCGCCTTAGTATTCTCAAAGCAGGAGAGAATTTTGAGTTAGTATTATTACTGGAGAATAATAATATAGTATTAGGAGGTGACAATTCAGTAGTGATGAAATGTCTAGTCCGGGCTCATAACGAGACTGCTAGAGAACTGTCAGGAAAGCTCAGTTCCAATAGAGCTAAACAAGGATAAAGCTTCTCGCTAGCACAATGAAATCTTTTTATCTTCATAACTTCATATATTGTTAATGGCACTTCTCTATTGCTTGATAATCCATTAATTATAAAGGACTGCTAATGATTTGTTAAGATTTCCAGGTACTTGGATTGGCCATATATATGAAGTAGCCTTGAAGACATCCGCATAGGTCGAATTAGTGAATACAGATGGTTACCCTAACGATCTCTGAGACAGCTAAAGCACATGATCTCCCACTCTATCTATTACTCATAAGGTCTCTAACACTACACTAGTAGATTGCCTCTGATGTCTTTTCCAAATCAACTGAATTTAGAGAGATGCGGCCCATTTGCGAACATATTTACACAAGACATGCTGATCAGTCTTTATAGACTGCAATTTTCCCTCTATATACTCATGTGCAGATGCATTCAGATAATCAAGCATCTAGAATAGGTAATTCATTCACTTGTATAAAGTACTCTATCTTCTTTCACAAAGGCCGAGTACTTGGGATTTTAATCTAGCTCTTGCCAAGGTGGGTTGTAGTACATATATTACCCTCACGGCACAATATTCCATCACATCATTTTAGACTTGTACATCTGGTATAATATCCCATATGTATAATATGAGTACTGAATATATTAAATGTTAAGAGTAGTCGCTTCTATAGGGAATCCAATCGGAACATTTAATAACCTTTCCCTTTTGATAGAAAATGTCAATAAAGGTTGGTATGTAATATAGTAAAGAATTTAAGTATAGCTTATGATATTGAGAAGACATATTCTCCATTTCTTGATCATGGCTAAAGCTCTGCAGGGACTTAGAGATTTATATCCACTGTCTGCTTGTTCGTGGACTACTTCTAACATCTATGCTTCATATACACATCCAACTGCTTTCTTCAATTTAACCTACCAGCTAGAGTCATTTAACACAGAAAATACGGTTCCCCTTCGCAGCTTATCGAGATGGTATTTTTGTATTATTTTCTGATGGTGTGAACCATTTCTCAGCCCCATATATCCCTCTGTATTCTGTTTCTTAGACCTTGGTAATCCATTATAGAATTTTACAAATGGTGTCTTTAAACTCAATTGGCCCACATGGCTGGTAATTTACATGCATACAACTAGCTCCCACAGAGTCTTGCAGATGGTTTACAAGATGACGGAACAATTAACGTAATCGAGGGTGCTATGGGCCATCACCTAATTAGGGTCACCAGGCTCTATTATATAATGTGAATTAAAAAGTGAATAAAACCACAATGCCCAACTCTTTGATATGTAAGACATTAATAGAATATGTGTGTGAGATAAGCATTCATTATATGAAATAATTTTAAAAATATATACAGTTTTGTAATTGTTATTGAAGTTTTTGTTTATTTTTACAAATATGACAACGTTCAATCAAACTGGCCCATGAGCTGCCTTAATCACATTGTTGCTCACATATGTACAATAGGTAGAGTATAGTAAATGGTTTCACAAGTGGTTGCCTGAAAATCCAAGATATAAAAAGTGAGCTACTGAATTCAATATCACTACTTTTGACAAATATTTTTCCCATGTGATCTCCTTGACTCAGTTAGTTACAACTTTATGAAAAAACCTCTGATTATAGCACAGAATGCCAAAATGAAAGCCAATCAACAGGACAGGATAGCAAAGGCTTGTGAAGCTGTTCGAAGTACTCTGGTTTTCTCAATTCGCAAGGAAAGTCTACAGTTTGTGATTTCCAACACACCACTAAACAACCAGTATCATTGTGTAACGGGGGCACCCTATAGGAAGATGGATCCTAAGGTTGCGACCGCACCCAAGACTCAACGCAACGTTCACAGAAGGTAAAGATAAAATAATATAATCAAATGATAAAACTTAATATCGTTAAGCCAGAGCTTCACTCAATTCAAGTCTTCTCGAATGGATAGTTGGTTATCGGAGTAGAGTGCCGTTCGCGTTTACTTAAGTAGAATTATAAAGCCAACGACACTCATCCCTACTCCGACGGTTAAGAGACCTCCCTTCCCCACTCAGGGATCATCTGGCACATGGCCCTTCGGGAAAAAACTTCTGGGCTTGTCGATGGCTTGGGTAAGTTGAGTCCGTTCAATCATAAAGGTTTTCTGCAATGCATTTGGATTATGCCTGCATGAGAGAAAAACCTTTCCGATCGCCGTCTTGTCAATGGCCAACTGACAATCCGAATTTGGACCCAAACCTAGGTATGAGACTCAGTAGCCCTATGGCTTTTTCCGTCTATGCAAGCACTGCAGTCAACTATGTCTTCTTGGCCTATCGGCAGCTTTTCTTGTGACTGCATAGCTCCCCCGGTAAGTGTCTTTACTGACCTGGCTAAATAGGCGCTACCTATAGCGAACTATGCAGGGATCACCTTAGCCGTGATAAGACTGAATGCCTCTTAGAGTCCTGTAACGTCCCTCAGTAATGGTATAGCGCCTGGGCTATTATTGTGTAAGTAGTAGAGTTTTATCCGGACAAACTTCCATTTATCCCCGACTCTCAGATAGCTATTCCGGGGGACCCTCATACCTCCCATAGGGATTATAGGCACCTAGAGTACCCTCGGAAGGCCATCTGATATCAATACAAACAACTTGCCAGGGTCGGCCGTCGCCCACCCCTATATATATCCTGCGGACAGCATCTGGTCGGAAGGACGGCAGTGACGTATACGGGGTTACGCTGCCACCTTCGATTTCTCAGATTTGGTAGGCTTTTACCAACTGTCACCCTTTCCCACACGTCGCAAGGGGCGAACTTGGGAGCCGCAAGGGGGTGTTGGACGCGCCAAAACTACTCCAACCACCCTGGGGTACTTGGAGTAGGATTTCGCGTTTTCGCGAAACGTTAGGGGAAGGTAACTTGAGGTCCACGATTTCACCCGCAATCCCCAAGGTATGGTACCTGGGCCCTATCATGGTGCAAATCGCTGCGGAAGTCTGTGTAACGCCCCTAAGCGTCACCAGAAGGTTCCGCGTAACTCACCTATTTATTACCCACGATACCACAAGCTAGAAATACCTGGTTACACGAATGTAGCACACGCGGCGGCGTCTACACTGCTTACCATGTTTTCCTATGGCTCCCTGTTACCCTGCTTAAGTGGTTACCCTGCCTAACTGAGGGGATGGGTTACCCTATCTAAAGGGTTACCATGTCTAACCATGCTTCCGGGTTACCCTACTCAAGAAGCTTACCTGCCTGACTGTAGCTCCGGGTTACCCTGTCTAGCGGGGTTATCCTACCTAAGTGGGCACCAAGGTTACCCGGCCTTGCTGGGTTACCCTATCTAACTAGGTACCTAAGTACCCTTTCTTCAAGAAAGGTACTTATGGTTGCTATGTCACTTTGCAGATGTCTGGTACCGTTCCTCTCCACGTCCTAGTAGGACCACTGGCTGGGCTGAGGTTCGGAAGCTATACCAACTCATCTAGGGGTCGTTACATATTGACACACTGAGCCAGCAATTCAATGCAATCCAAATCAGCATCTGCTCAGCAATGTAGATGAGAAGGCCTTAGTTCAGGGGGTTGAAAAATATGATGATTATAGATTGCCTCCACGTCACTCTCATATTTACCAAATGGTCAATGCCATTTTGAAAGATCTAGGAAAAGCAGAGGAGGTAGGAGAGAACTGGATACAATGGTTTTTAATTAAGGATCCAGATTTTGAATCCAAGGTTGTGAAGGTACTAAACGAGCATAGGGCACTTGCTATAGACCATTCATTCTTTGAATCCCAACTCAACCGGTTTTAACAATACTCACTGCAAGTTTCATCTTCCAGATGAGAATATTTGGATATTGATGAGAAGGGATTTGCCCTTGGGCTCTCTGGTAGTGGGCAGGACATTTGCAGAACATCAAGGAGGAATCCAAAGCATATTCAGGATGGTGACCGAAGTTGGATCACTCATATTGAAGCTGTTTCAGGATCTTGAATAATTTTGCCTCCTCTTATTATCTATCCTGCAAGATAAACATATTATGGGTCATCATAGCAATATCAACTTTGCAGAGAAGCAGGATGACTTCTTTACTTATTGGCCTAATGGAGACATCAATTACCTGATCATCTAAGAGTGGTTGCTACAAATATCTGAGCTGAAAACCTGGCCCATAAATGGCATCAAACACACTGAATCCTCATCCATGAAGGCCACAATTCTCATTGTGAGAATGTTCAGTTAATTTAATTTGCTATTAGGCACAATATTCACCTCTGCTGCCTACCTCCACACTTGACCCATATGTGTCAGCCACTGATGTTGGTTTGTTTTCTCCTCTAAATACATACTACAAATAAGAGGTTGAATCAAAGATGCTATCCCATAGACCATATTCAAAGCTACATAAGGGTAACTTGTATCCTATGCTCTATAGAGCAAGACTCAACACCTTTACCAAGAAGGACTTTCAGTCAGCATGGCGTGCGACAGGTCTAATAGAATTCCACCGACATCACATCCTCACTGATGCCACTCTTCAATCAATAGGCTCATACCCACCATCACTTCAAAATCGGCGACCAGCTCTTTGCCCACTTGCTGCTAGGAGTGACCGATCTACAACGCTCAACCAGTTGGTAAAGTTTGTAGTAGAGGTGCGAGATATATAAGTAACAGTGGAGATCTGAAAGTCTTGTACTGTGCCCGTTGCCCTATATCAGGGGACAGAGGCAGAATTGACCTTTACCAAAGAACTCCTTCAGCAACTGCAAGCCCTACGGAGGAGCACCAAACCTGACTGCCACCAATTAAAGGGTGGTCTTATACTGGGATCCAAGCAACTTGCATTCCTTTACAAAAAGCGAGAAGTTCTTGACGAGAAGAAATAGGCTGCAAGCCTTAAAAGACAGGAAGCCAAGCTTGTCTGGTTGAATGAGTAGCGACATAGGAAGTATAAGTCTATGCAGGTAGTTATTAGTAATGCTTATCATCAGTTGGAGGAGTTAGAAGGTTCTGGTGATGATGGAAATAAAGATAGTGATGATGACATAGTTGTTCAAAATGTAGGTCAAATTTACACTACTTAAAGTTTTAAAGCTCACATTTCCTGGAAGGAAAATCAAATAATAATAGATAGAGGACAAATACTAGACGTCTACACCGCTCCACATGCTATCAAATCAATTATAACATAGCTGATAAAGAATATATTTCTGATAAAAGTAACTGTTTCGTATGATAAACTTCGTATCCTTTGTCTTTCATCATAGTACTTTCTCCTAGTAAAAGTATATATACTTGTTCTAAATACAGCTAGAAAACTATGGAATCAATTTGAGAGTACATAGAGTGTTTCGGGTTGAGTGGTTGACATTACTGGAGTTGTTTCCTAATAAATATATATGACGAATAATTTGGTAGTGACCCATAATAAACCTGATTACGTTACTGTAGATTAAGTTAGACAATGTTGCTTTCATTTTCTTTGCTTGGTGGAGCTTTACAGGATCATTAAGGGATTATCCATTGGCTTCTTTGCCCTCACTGTTTGTAAGGCACTGGTGATGATGGCCAGTAGTAGAAGACATCGCAGAATGGTTTTGTTCCTCCCTAGTCTGGAGGGGGTTCCAGGTAGCTATATCTTCCTAAGAGTTGCCTGCCTGGATGCTGCTTTCGCTACTGCTAGAGCTGTTGGGGTGATTTTGTCAGTGAGTTACTGCATTTAATGCTATCTCTTTGCTTACTATGTAGTTTAGGGAGGAGCGATAGGTAGATTCATGAGTAGAGACGGAAGGAGTATGCAGTCTTCCTGCAATGGTTCCCATTTGGCTATCGGAATCTAGGCTATAGTATGATGAAGAAGTATAGTTGGTTTGAATATGTTTGTAGTTGTGGTTCTGGAGATATGAATTTTTGTAGGTAGGTTCTTGTAGTATTATTAATTTAAGCCCAGAGTTGGTTGCATAAACTCGGGATAGATAGTCTACTAGAAATTCGAAACTCCAGGCATCTATTTTATTTTAAAATTGAAGCTTCTAAAATGCATTTCCATACCTGCTACTGATTATGGAGACTCTTTTTGGCAAGATCTTGGTAAGATTTTGAGGGTCGGTGACTATGATAAATTTTGTGTGTGACAACTGGTGCGATTAGGCTTGTACAGTCTCAGCTATTTAGGCCTTTTCTGTTAAGGGTAGTCGATTCTAAAGCCAAGCGAATCAGACTAGGCTTAAATCTTTCTTCGTGAAAGCAGATTACTAGGAAGGCTTCGTAGGTAAAGGTTTTTGTGAAACATTAATGATATTGTTAAAAGCACTTCTCCGTTGCTTGATGATGGCTAAGGTTCGCGAGGCACTTCAATATTTATATCTCACTTCTGTGTGTTCGCAGACTACAACTAATTTCTATACAATTATGTACTTTCTATTATAAACTATCTTTGATGGTCCAAGTGAGTAGGCGATTTGACCGTGAGAATATGGTTCCCCCCACGTCTTACAGACACATCAGAGCTCAGCTTTATCAAAGGGTGTGGTACTCTTATCAGTATGAGATGCTGTTCCTTCTTCTGCCGTTTAAATCAAGCAGTCCCTCATTGGATTTACCTATGGTTTCTTAGAACAACTAGTGGCCAGCATGGTCGTCAAACTATCTGCTTCGTCCCAATACTACCGGCAGCTTGCCGACGGCATTCAGGATTACTGGAACTGATGATCGGTCCAATACCATATCGTGTTGTCTCCGCCCCTCCTTATCGACTTGTTCCGATAGGTCTATGGACCTTTCTAGGCTTGCAATCAGGGTCTAAGTGTGTTCTAAGTGTTTCCCAGGAACCCATTTAATATATTCTCCATTTCGTTCAAAGCGTCTTGTCACAATCGACAACCCCTAGCGAAGGCTATAGGGGAATGGTCATTACTCTGCGCACACTGGTCCGATGCACATGATTCCAGTTGCATTGGCACGGCCGAGTCTCCCTCTTCATACACCCAGTGTACAGCATCCGGAAGGACGGATGGCCACCACGTATATGGTGTTACGAGGGGGGCGCCAATTTATGACTCTTTAGTGAGGGGACCTTTTTGCTACAGGTGCCGCTGGTGATGTGCGGGCCCCAAACTGGACGCAGGGGTATGAGTATGTTTTCACCGCATTTTTCGTATGAAGGCATTACTGAATTCAGTGCCTCATACACGTGTGCTTAACACCATCCTGATGTTGGGACGCATAGTTACTCTCAGTGGCTGTCAGTTTTTTGCAATGGAATACTTCCAGTTTGGCTATACTATGGTTGGTCGTGGACTATCGTAGCACCACTGCCGCTAGGTTATGCACTAGTGTATAGCCAGTTTGGTTCTGTATTGGTATAGTATATAGGTGTAAGACCTTGATGATTTTTCACCACCTTTTTCACTGCCTGAAAGGCTTCTTCCTCCAAGTCTGTCCATATCTATTCAACATCACTGGTAAGGTCTGTAGGTGGTGAAGTGATGGTGGCGATATGTGGTAGGAAGTGTGTGATATAATTAACTATCCCACCAAAGTACTGGATTTTCTCACTATTGTGAGATCTTGCCCAGTCTACAATGCTTCAGATCTTCTCTGGTGCGGGGTGAATGCCTTTATTATTGATCAGGTGTCCTAGGATATCAAGGTTTTCTGTAAGGAAAACAGGCTTATATGGGATAGCATATTGCTGTGCTTTTTCCACCTTCTTGCTAATAGAGTTGATATCCTTGATATGGTCATGATGTGTATCACTATATATCAGGATATCTTAAATGTATAACATATAAAGATTCCTAACTCTTCTGATACTGTATATTCCATGACTCACAGGAAGGTTACTGATGTATTAGTGTCTCCTTGCAGCATTACTTTGAAGGTGGAGTCTCCGAAGGGTCTCTTGAGAGTGTTATACTTCTCATCCTCTGTGTCACTCCTGATCTGATAGTTGGCATCAATGATATCTGTCTTGCTTCAGAATTTGGCTCAGCCCACAGTTTGGATTATGAGCTGCTGTTTGAGAATAGGAGCTTTATATTTCTTAGTGTCATCATTCCAATGGCAAAGGTCCACTAATGGTCTTAGCTTGCCATAGGGCTTGCCTTTAATGAACATGCTAGTGCCTCCTGGAGTTTGTGATCTATAGAGAACCCCAGCCCTGACTTATTTCTCTATCCATTCCTCAAAGATTAGTATCAATGATTTGTGAGTCTTGAAGGTTGGCATCTAGACATAAAGATCTGGGTCTTTGATAATAATCTTGTAGTTAAAGCGCCGCAATGGTAGTAGTGTTTCTGGGATTTCTGACATAAAAGCCTATGGGAACTTCTTGAAGAAATTTGGTATATCTTCATGTTTAGATATAGCTGAGCGACTCTTTGTGCACTTCCTATTACAGTTTACAGTGACTTTATTGTCACTTAGATAGAGGGTATTTTTCTGGCAGTCTTTGACTTCCGCAAAGTGTATGAGTACATCCATGCTGAGTAGAAAATGATAGTCTGATAATGGAGTTACGTGCATCTGTACCTAGGGTACCTACATGCTTCCAATTTAGATATCTGTAATCCCGATGTAATTGCTTCTTGATATGGATCCTAGGACAGCCATTTTGATTGTTGTAGTCGTCTCTTTAGTGGTATAAGGAATATTGTTTGGTGTGACAAAGTGATTGCTGATTAAAGTACCCCCAAGAGTTCCTGTGGCTGCGAGACCCCTGCCGGGTTTATTCTTGACTAGCATTGCGAATTTTAAAGCTTGGAATAGGCTGGCCGCTTCCTTGGGGGCACCAACATATATATTGTAAGTTATGAGAGTATTGCCTATATTCAAATCTTCTTTGTTATATCTTTCGGCCTCATAGTGCTCTTCATCGCTATTGGGGCTATCTAGAGTGACTGTAACATGGTTAGACTTGATCACCTTCTTTAGACAATCATTGGCCTTATATCCTGCTTCTCCACAGTAGTAACAGGCTCCTTCTCTCTTGCATTGATCCATTTCCTGTTTAATTGACTTCTTATGCCGGTTATTAGTCAATTTGCCTGCTGGAGCTTTGCCTTTTCCTGCTGTCTTGTTACTAGTGGGTTGTGGAGAATTTTTAGCTTTGGTGGCCATATTTTCGGAGGTAGTGGAGCAGCTCTGGTACCCCTTAAGGCTACTGTCTTGAATATTGTTGCACCATATCTTTCTGCCAATTGGACAACCTGATTACAGGTATCGGTATCTGTTATCTGTGGTTCATATTTCCTCCGAGCCTATGATCTATGGCCTCCAAAAAGCATTGCCTTTATGCATAGTCTGATTTAGAGTCTCTATACAGGGTTCCTATTATGTCTCCCAGTTGTCCAGCAGTCTTGGAAATTCTAACTGGCTTGCCTCCTGAAGACTATTGTGTCTTCTGCCATTTGAGGTACAGGTTATTTGTAATGGTTGATGCTTGCAAAAGCTGCATAAAGCGATTATGAAATTCTTCGAGTGAAGGTTGGATATCTTCAAACTCATCCATATGGTTGAGGTAGGGACTATATGTTTGCTTTTCTGGATAGATGTCATAGTAGTCTACTACATCCCCTGTACCATCAAGGACATCATATGTGGATTAGTATTTTTTACAACTTCCTAATCCACTACTTGGGTTTGTCTGGTTGTAGATCTTCGCCTTCTATACAAAACTAGTATAGTTGTAGAAGCTTGATCCTTGACGTTCAGGGATATTCTGGTGTGTCAGTCATCCTCCTAAATGATGGTCGAGGTACTAGTGGCTCTCTGGGAGTTTCTAGTTCTTTTCCTTTTGCCTTTAGTACTCTTGGTGTTCTAGAGGGTCCTAGGGTGAATGGCAATCTGCCAGGTGGTGTCTCACTTCTTGATGATTCTGCAGAGTGTGCAAGGTTTCCAAAGACTGTCTCCAAGATGATGCTGATTCTTAATCTCAAATCGTGAGGTGTCTCTATTCTCGGGCTTTCCCTAAGGATGATTTTCTCCGCATTCAGGACCTCTTCAGAGTCTGTATCAAGGTCTCCAAGTTGTAGGAAACCTTTTCTAGGTATAGATGTATGGTCACAACCTCCTTCAGGGACTATATTCGAGTTGTTTACACGTCTTCAGGAAAGTCTGAATTGTTGAAATTTCTCAATTCATTTCATATACATATTACCTAATGTAAAATTGTTTATATATCTGCTTGGTTATTTCTAGTTTACTCAGAAAAACTACAGATAATACTACAGCTATGGTAAATCACATTCTCGGTTATATTTAGGACAATTTTTGAGAATTAATGCGTATATCACTTATGGTATGTGCAGGATTTCGCGGTTATTATTTCCTGTATAATTACATTTTACCGGTCATATATCATGTTTTATCTTTCCATTTATTTCGTGCATACCACTTCAGATTACTCATATTTTATTGGGATTTGCTAGGTAGTTTTTGAGGGACAAACCTGTTCGCACTTATGTTTCTAGCAATGTTTTCCCTATTTTGTTACTGAGTACAAGGAGGATACACACCTGTATAAATATCTGCTTACCACCTACTTTATTTTGTTTAATTAAGGACAAAAACTACTACCAATCTCCCTTTATACTACAATACTCCGCACACAAGCGTGTACATAGTATACTCTAAATACTGGGTTGTATCTTCGTAATCAAGCTATAAGATTGTGCCAATATATATAATTTAAACTCGTTATGAGCCTAGTATATCCATAGCTATACAACTTACACCTGCTTGCTATCCTCTTTGACCATGAAACAAATTCCTTCCAAAACGAAACAAACCTATTTCGTAGGGAAATATTTTGTGTAATATCGAAACACTTATACCTCGAAACGACACATAACTTGAAACGAAAAATTGCTTGTAGCGAATCATTCTTGCCTAAACTAAACATTCTTGTCACATCGATATGAGAAGGTCTTGGCGCTATTTGCTAAAGTCAGAGGTTTCACCCCTTAGTAAATTTGAGTTCTTACGGAAAGTGCAATTTCCTAGCTGCAACCAGTCACAAGTGCCAAGCAAAGCACTAGTACATAGCAACCAAAGTCACTTTGCCTTTACCGAGCAAAAATGGCCATGCCAGAAACCACCGTTCCTCCTCCAGAAACTCCTGCACCAAACCCCATATCTTATGCCAACAACTCCAAACGTAGATGGGTACCCAGTTACAAATTGATTTCCATCCCCACGTTCACTGGCGCGGACAACTATAGGCCCTGGCGAGATATCAAGGAAATGTCCTTACTCTATATACTTGCTGTGATATAGTAACGGAAAAGATGAATTTCACAATCGATACTAATGGGTCTCTGCCTACACGCTTGAAACGATGGACCCCCAATGGCTTGTTTTGTTGGCCACCCACAAAACAACCCCCGCCATCTGGAAAGCGTTACAAGATACATTTGCTAGAGAAAATACCACCTTCTTCTTCGAATCATACAACGCTGCCCTTGATACCAAGTATGATACCTCTTCACCTATTACATTGCATATCAACCAATACGACACCCTGTGCAATCGAATGCAACACCGTTGCTCCTCCTCCTCTGCCAATGACTGATATGCTTTACAATTTGTATTCAAAGCGGTATTCGAGTACCAATAAGCTAATGCAGGAGTTCTTCTCCCGTCCCTTTCCATATCAATGGGTAAAATCGCAGACAAGCTCGAAAACATGGAGCACCTTAACCACGCTCAAGTGTACAACAGGTTATTGGACATGAGACAAACTGTTAGTCCTGAGGACGAAAGAGCTAATTTAAGTGTTAGTGTCAAGCGAAAAGGAAGGCAAACTCCCAGGAGCCCAGCGGCTACATCTAAGGAATGTACCTACTGCCAAAAGTATTACCCCACTGCTCGTGCTGTGGGACATACCTGGAATGAGTGTAATAAACACCAGGGCAACTACCAAAAGAAGAAGGAAAAGAAAGCTATTAGTTCAGCAAAGATCGGCTAAGAAGAAATATCTAAACCAGTCTGTACATCTACATCCCTTTTTTGTATGCAAAAGACTGCACACCCACACAACTGCGTAATCGATACTGGGGCAAGCTCACACATGACAAATAAACTAGACCTTCTAATAAACTTTGAAACAAGTACCAGATCTGCTAAGTTAGGCGATGAGTTGGTAATAGAATCATATGGCCCAGGAACTGTTAAGCTCATGGCCAAAACTTGAAATGGTCATGTAGCCCCAGTATTCCTTTAACATGTTCTCTGGATTCCGAAGTTAGGTCCTAGTAACTTGATGTCATAGCGTGCTAATGTTTCTTTGGGGAATGGTATTTCTTTGCCTAGTAAAGGGGCGGATAAGTTTGTATACAAGAAGAATAAAAGACAAGTGATATGGGGAAAGCTTAACGGTTAAGATTATGTTGTGCAAGGAGAGAAGGTAGTAGTGAACAAGGTGACTTACCAACAGTGGCATGAAGCCTACGGACATCCTTTACCATCCTACCTCAAAAGTAAAAACTACTCAAACAATATAACTATCTCTGAAGTTCCGAAAGACTGGTAGTGTGAAACCTGCCTTACTTCCTAATCAACAACACTCAAACATGAATCTGCAGACAAAAGATGTGAAAATCCTTATGATTTAATCAACTCTGATCTTAGCGGATAATTCTCTACCCCATCCTTCGGAAACTACTGCTACCAAATCACCTTTTTGATGATTGTACGCAGTACACTTGGATTTATCCTCTCAAAGCCAATTCTGATATGGTTAAAGTATCCCACGAATTCATCAAAGAAAGACCCACCCCTGACAATACTACTATCAAGCGTTTCAGGACTGATAGCGGAAGAGAATATGTCAACAAAGATATGACAGCCATGTTTGAAAATCTGGGTATCATACATGACAAATTACCTCGTTACTCCTATGAACTAATGGCGTTGCAGCACGGTACAATATGAGCATTGTGACATCTTCACGTGCTAGGGTATCAGGTCTTAAACCGCGTTTATGGGCCGAAGCAGTTACAACTTCTGTATACCTCTAGAATATCCTCCCTAAACGATCCATAGGAAAACTAACGCCCTATTAATCTCTCTACATCAAGAAAGCATTTGTAAACCACCTACACCCCTGCGGGACCAAATGCTTTGTCCATATACCTGAGGAGACCAGAAAACACGGAACAAAGTTAAAGCCCCGGACTATAGAAGGATACCTTGTTGGATATACTTCCAATAGCAAGATATACCGCATATACATACTATCAGTGCACAAGATCTCAGAAAAGCGTCCTCTGCACTGGGCAACCAGGACTATACTACCGCTTGATCCCAAGGAAACTACACCCTCATCAGTGACCCTTGCAACAGTCTACCCACCTTCCTACCAAAGAGCACAAGCACATGATTGAGCTCCACCATAGCAAGGATATGACAAACCAAATATTGAAGTTGATCTACCTACACCCCCTGAACATCAAGAAGTTTATGACCGTCCCCAAAGTCCAAAAGAAACAGCGGACCCTCTTGTACTGGAGGTACAACAAGAAAATTCTCCTGAGATAAGGACTAGATCTGGCCGTACCATTCAGCAACCACAATATTTCACCAGAAATGTCACTGTACTATCTGACGAGTATCCAAAAACCTACACCCAAGCCGTGAAAAGCTCGCTTAAGGAACAATGGACCCACACATTAGACGAGGAGATAAATGCCCTAAACAAAAATGGTACTTTCTATGAACTAGATAAACCTACCTGACCCAAGATTATTGACCTTAAATGGGTCTTTAGGACATTGTGAAATGTTGCTTGTACATTACCAAGGTATTGTGCAAGGGGTGTTGCCAAAGGATTCTCACAAGTACGGGGTTTTGACTTAGAAGATACTTTTGCTCTGGTTATGCGATATGAATCACTCCGCTTCCTCCTTGCAAGATGAGCTAAAAACAAATAGCGACCACTGCAATTCTGTTCAAATTAAGTGTATTGGCACAATCTCATAGCATGAGTACGAAAATACAACTCAGTATTAACAGTATACTTGGTGCACACTTGTGCGAGGAGTATAGTAGTATGAAGGTAGATTGGTGGTAGTTCTTGTCCTTAATTAACTAAAACAAAGTAGGCGGCAACAAGCTATTTATACAGGTACGGATCCTCCATGTACTTAGTAACAAAAATAGGGAAAAGACTTTTCAGAAACATAAGTGCGAACATGTTTGATCTTGAAAAACTACTAAGGATATCCCAATAAAATATGAGTAATCTGAAGTGGTATGCGCGAAATAAACGGAAAGATAACACATGCTACATGACCAGTAAAATGACACTAAACATGGAAATACAACCGTGAAACCCGTTCATAACATAAGAAATTTACGCATCAATTTTTATAATTATAATGAAATATTCCCGAGAATATGATCTACCCTAGCTGTAGTAATGTCCTTAGTTTACCTGAGTAAACTAGAAGTAACCAAGCAAAGACATAAAGAATACTAACTTAGGAAATATACATATGAAACAAATTGGAGAAATTCAACACTTCCCGTCATTATCTACAGCCCAACAATCTCATCATCCATTCATGTGCTGGTTTCTCAAGTACCTTGGTACAAATCTCAGCAAGGTTTTCTGATTACGCAACCTTTAGGAGTGTGAAAGAACCGTTATCGATCTCTTCTACTATTTTGTGAAAATGGATATCAATATGTTTTGTTCGTTCATTAAGTTGATGGTTGGTTGCAAGAAAATTTGCGCCGGTATTACCTGCATGTAAAGCGATCGGTATTGTAAGCCAGATGTAAATGTGACCTTTAATCCACCATTGGATTTGCCTTGCTGCTAGTGAGTTAGCTACATATTCCGCTTCCGTGGTAGATCTTGCAACTGAGGCTTGCTTCTTGGACCGCCAGGATATAGAGGTATTGTTAAAGAAAATAACACTCCCCGAGAAGGAGCAGTGGGTATCAAGACAAGCTGCAAAGTCCGCATCAACATAGATGTTCATACCGTTTGTAGTTGTACAAGGGTAGAAGAGTCCAAAGTCATTTGTACCGTGAATGTACCTAAGGACATGTTTGGGGGCTTTAGGTGGATTTCGGTCGGGCAGGTCGCAAATTGTGAGAGAAAGGATATTGTATACCCAAGATCGGGTCTAGTACCAGTAGTCAGGTCCATAAGTGATCCTATTATCGATTGGTATATTGACATGTCCGGTATCTGTTCATCCAAAGTCCCTTTCCCTTGTTGAATGCCTTTGGGTAAGGGGGTAGAAACAAGCCTTTAGTTTTCCATACCATATCGCTTGAGGACTGAATTGATGTATCGTTGCTGGGTAAGATGTATCCAGTCTTTTGAATAGTTAATGTGTAGGCCAAGTAGGAAGGTAGTTTCCCCTAAGTCTGTGATCTCAATGGCCAATTTCAGGTCTTCTATGAGAGAAGTAGCTTAGGGAGTGTTGGCCGAGTATATAGCAATGTCGTCAACCTAAACAGATAGGTATATGTCGTGTTTACCGTGAACAAAGATGCCAGGGTCAACGGCGGATGTCGCAAAACCTTTAGAAGTTCAGTATCTAGCGAGTAGAGGGTACCATTATTTCGCAGATTGCTTAAGTCCATAGAGACATCAGTTAAGTCGCCATAATTTGTCTCCATTACCGAACCCAGGCAACGGTCGCATGTAGACTTCTTCTTTTAACTCACCATAAAGGAATGCAGATTTGACATCCAATTGCCGTGGTCGCCATTTGTTTTTAGTACATATTGTGGAGGAGGAAGAGGAGTGATTCATATCGGATGACCGGAGCAAAAGTATCTTCAAAGTCAAAACCCCGTATTTCTGAGAATCCTTTGGCAACAGCCCTTGCATAGTACCTTTCTAATATACGATCAGCATTTCACTTGGTATTAAAGACCCATTTACTGTCAATAATCTTGTTTCCTGTATATTTATCTACTTCATCGAAAGTACCACTTTTCTCAAGTGCCTTTATTTCCTTGTCCATTGCATGGGTCCATTGTTCCTTAAGCGAGCTGAACACTACCTGGGTATAGGTTTTAGAATCCTCCTCAGATGGTACAGTGACATTTCTGTCAAAGTATTGTGGTAGGCGAACGGTTCTGCCAGTTCTAGTCTGTATCTCTGGATGATTTTCCTGTTGTACTTCCAGTACAGGAGGTTACCGAGTGTCTTCCGGAGTTTAGGGACGGTCATAATCCTCAGGATGTTCATGCGGTGGAGGTGTATGTACTTCAATGGTTGCTTAGTCAACTGCTTCTTATGGCAGAGTTTTAACGGGTGCCGGTGCTCTTTGGTAGGAAGGTGGGTAGACTGTTGTAGAGGTCTCTGATGAGGGTGCAGGTTCATTGGGCTCAAGCGGTAGTATAACCTTGGTTGTCCTGTGTAGCTGACGCGTTTCTGAGATCTTATGCAATGATGCTATGTATATACGGTATATCTTGCTAGAGGATGTATATCCAACAAGGTATCCTTCTGTAGCCCGGGCGTGAAACTTGGTTCCTTGTTTTCTGGTCTCCTCAGGTATATGGACAAAGTATTTGGTCCCGTGGGTGCGTAGATGGTTTACAATCAGCTACTTTTTGTAGAGAGATTCATATGGCGTTAGTTTTCCTGTGGATCAGTTAGGGAGGATATTCCAGAGGTATGCAGCTGTTGTAACTGCTCCGGCCCATAAACGAGGTATTAGACCTGACAACACAGAGCGGATAGATGTGATAATGGTCCTATTGTACTGTTCGGCAATGCCATTAGATTCATAAGAGTAGGGAAGTATTTTGTCATGTAGTATTCCCAGTTTTGTCCAACTTGGATGTCATATCTTTGTTGACATATTCTCCTCCATTATCTGTCCTGAATCGCTTAATGATAGCGTTGTGCTGGGTATGTGTTTCTTTGATGAATTGGTTGAACACTTTAACGGTATCGGATTTGGCTTTAAGAGTGTAAATCCAAGTGTACCTTTTACAATCATCAATAAAGGTGACATAGTACCAGGGGTTTACGAAGGAAGGGGTTGACAATTTTCCACTAAGACCAGAGTGGATTAAATCATGGGGATTTTCACATCTTTTATCTGTAGATGCGGGATTGCATTTGGTTGATTTGGACGTAATGCAGGTTTCACACTGCCAGTTTTTCGGAACTTCGGGGATAGTTGGATTGTCTGAGTAGTTGGTACTTTTGAGGTAGGATGGTAAAGGATGTCCGAAGGCTTCATGCCACTGTTGGTAAGTCATCTTGTTCGCCTCTACTTTCTCTTCTTGCACAACATAATCTTGATCGTCAAGCTTTCCCCATATTACTTATCTCTTATTCTCCCTGTATACAAACATATCCACCCCTTTACTATGCAAAGAAAAACCATTCCCTAAAGAAACAATAGCACGCCATGACAACAAGTTACTATGACCTAACTTTGGAACCAGGAGAACATGTTTGAGGAATACAGGGGGTACATGACCGTTTAAAGTTTTATCCATGAGCTGGACAGTTCCTCAGCCACATTCTTCTAATACCGAATCATCGCCTAACCTAACAGTCCGTTTACTTGGTTCGAAGTTTATAAGAAGGTCAGTTCAGATATTTCTTCGTTGCCGATCTTTCATGAACTAACAGCTTTCGTTTCCTTGTTCTTTTGGTTGTCGCCCTTGAGTTTATTACACTTATTTCAGGTATATCCCTCAGCGCGAGCAGTGGGGTAATGCTTTTTGCAGTAGGTACATTCCTTGGATGTGGCCACAGGTGTCCGGAGAGGTTCCCTTCCTTTTCCTTTAACTTCAGCGCTTTTCTACGCTTTGTCGTCCTGAGGGATAACCGTGGGTCTCAATTCCAATAACTTGTTGTAGACATGGTCGTAGGTACGGTCCTCTGTGGTTTTGAGGTTTTCGACAATTTTAGTCATCGACAGGGGAAGGGAGTGGAGAAGAACTGCTACTTTGGCTTCAGGGGACATGAATACCGATTTTAAAACAAATAGTAGATCACATCGGTCATCGGCAAAGGAGGAGGAGCAACTATGTTGCATTTGATTCCAGAGGGTGTCATACTTGTTGATATGGTCTGCAATAGGTGCAAAGGTATCGTACTTGGCATCGAGCACAGCCTTGAGTTGTCCGAAGAAGGAGGTGGTATTTTCTCTAGCAAATTTATTATTGAATGCTCTCCACATTGCGGGGGATCTTTTGTTGGTGGCCAACAAAATAAGCCATTGGGGCTCAATCATTTCGTGGAGGTAGGCCGAGGACCCTTGGTATCGATCGCGAAATTCATCTTTGTCTCTCAGAGTTATTATTTCCATCTTCATGCTCTTCTTACTCCGGTACAGTTTCCTTTTCCGTTACTATGTCCCAGCAATTATTTAAAGTGAGGACATATTCCGTGATATTTCGCCAGGTCCAGTAGTTATCAGGGCCAGTGAGCTTTGGGATGGAGCTCAATTTGTAACTGGGTGCCCAACTACGTTTGGAGTTGTTGGCATAAGATCTGGGGTTTGGTGCAGGAGTTTCTGGAGGAGGAATACTGGTTTCTACCGTGGCGATTTTTGCTCGGTAAAGGCAAAGTGACTTTTGTTGCTAAGTACCAGTACTTTGCTTTTAACTTGTGAGTGGTGGCAGTTAGAAAATTACACTTTCCATAAGAACTTGGATTTAACCGTGCCAAGGTTGCGGCGTGTGGCCGCAACCCGCACATGTTCGCTGGCTCACAACCGGGGGCACTTCTCCAGAGTGCCTGACAGCTCAACACAACTTTGTAGCTCAACACAACTTTGTGGCTTACAATAGAAATCTTGCGGCTCAACACAACTTTGCGGCTCAACACAACTTTGCGGCTCAACACAACTTTCTGGCTCAATACAACTCTGTGGCTCAACACAACTTTGTGGCTTCACACAACTTTCTGGCTCAATGCTACTTTGTGGTTCAACATAACTTTGCGGCTCAATACAACTTTGCGGCTCAATACAACTTTGGGGCTTTAAATAACATAGTAGTTAAATAGAAGAATTGAGGCATACATTGGCAAATAAAAATTCAGAGTAAATTAATTTATTTACAATTTTTCTTTCTTGCTTGCTACCTCAACCTTTTCTTCTTCTCTACTAGTGTTTTACATCTTACCCTATAGGCAGCTTTAATCTCCTCAAGAAAAGGCTTATGAGCCTCAGTATCCGCCTTTTTTTTAGCGTTTTGTGCCCTTCGTAATTGGATTTCAGCTTTTTCCAACTCAGCATCCTCCCTTCGCTTAACCATTTGACGTACTTCAGAGGCATACTACACTCCACCCTTTTGCACTTGCCCTCTGTTTTGGGCACTGCGTCTCACAATTCTAGCATTTTCTGCAGCACAGGTATTTTCCTTGTGTTCCATAGCTAATGCACCAGACTGTACAAGAGCCAATCCTCCTTGTAGAACAAGCTTGAGTTGAGAGTGGAAGTCCGGCGACATAATTTGTGCCTCCCGTAATAATTCGTCCCCCTGGGTCTTTAGACTGGCGATGGTAGTTGGAATTGTTGCCTGTAATCGAGATGCTGGTTCGGCGTAAAGTTCAGGGTGGTGAACTGACTCGCGCAGTTTAGAGATAACGAGGTCTGGGTTATAAGGAATAAGACCTGTGGCCTTGAAAGCTGATTGTACTGTAGACATCTTAAATGTCTGATGGCGAATAGAATCAATTCTATCAAGGAATTCTGCTTTGTCAAAGTCAGTACTTCGCATCCTAGATGCTGCCTCAACAGCCTCAGCATGATAATGCTTGTAAGGTTGAAATACTACAACATCCTAGGGCTGTAGATGGTGGCTGGAGTGGGGAGGAAGGCAGAAAGGGATAATCTTGTGCATATCGCAATAGTCGATAAACTCCTTGGTACAAGGAGAGCCGAATCCGTCATGGAGTTTTAGTCGATAGACTCCGGACTGTCGTTTCCCCGAGAACCGTTCGAAATGCACAGGCCAACTCATGGTCAATTCATCATTATTGTAACCTGTTTCTGACAGGCGAATGAGATAGTCATCAGGAATATGGGTACTTGTATACCAATACTCCTGATGGATAATGCCAGGAACAATAACCATTGGAGGCAATACAGCCCCATCTCCAGTGATTGTTTCGCAAACAGTAAGTAGTTCTCGATTCGTGGCATTATTCAAGTAGACCTGGCGTGTAGGATCACGTATTATGATCCATTGATCACGGCCAATACCGATACGGAAGCCAGTTTCAGCGAAATTATACTGGTAACTTGGCTGAATCCGATATTTTTCACAAACATCTATATATTTTACAAACCAATTGCGAATATTATCACGCTGATGAGCATTTTTGAGGTCAGCATCAATCGATTTTCGCTTTAAGAATAAAATACTCTGGACGGCGGCTCAGGAAGCGGTTGGCCCAAGGATCACAAACAACCTCAGCTGAACCTGGGCCAGAATGGGTGTTTTGCAAAATCGTATTTGCACAACTTGTAAGCATTTGCAGTCTGGCACTGGTGCCGACTTTATCGAGGCGATCTAGGTATTGACAAACCGCCAGCACCTGGTCAGGGGAGAGCTTGTGGTTGGCTCCTGGTCGTTCCTGTCTTGAATTCCCACCTTGTAAACATCCACGCAGGCGGTGAATTGGGACTTCATAAGTCCGCGCGATCTCAGCGATATTTGGATAGGGGTTTTCGTTATTCTGGATACAGATAACCGCAGCTTGAATTCGGACCTAAACCTCTGCATATGGCTCAATTCGCTTGCTGGGGAGAATAAGGGCTGGCGTTGCAGGCATTGTTTCTTGTAGTATAGATAATTTGGTTATTGTATGCGTGAATAGGAACACCGAGTCTTTGATGGTTACTAGATTTTCTAAAGCTACTGTGTCAACCAATGTTATGAAGTTATCAATGTACACCACAAAGTTGTGTTGAGCCACCAAGTTGTGTTGAGCCACAAAGTTGTGTTGAGCTGTCAGGCACTCTGGAGGATTGCCCCCGGTTGTGAGCCAGTGAACATGCGGTGGTTGCGGCCACACGCTGCAACCTTGGACTGGTTAGTGAGGGAGGAAAACTCGGACTACAGGAAGGGGCGCCAAGACTTTTTCATATCGATTTGCCAAGAAAGTTTGGTTCGCCAAGAATTATTCATTTCGCCAACGATTTTTCGTTTCAACCCATATTTCGTTTCGAGCGATGTTTCGTCTCGGGTCGAAAAAAATTTGATGTTACACGAAATATTTTTTGTTGAAAGAGGTTTGTTTAGTTTCGGAAGGAATTTGTTTCATAGTGAAAGAGGATATCGTGTAAGTTTAAGTCGTATAGCTATCCATGTACCGGGCTTATAACCACTTTAAATTATGTGTAGTGGCATAATCTTATAGAATGAGTACGAAAATACAACACAGTATTAGGAGTATACTATGTACAAACTTGTTTAAGGACTATTGTAGTATGAAGGTAGATTGGTAGTAGTTCTTGTCCTTAATTACCTAAAACAAAGCAGGCGGCAACAAGCTAATATTACAGGTGCGTGTCCTTCTTGTACTCAGTAACAAAATAAGTAAAATATTGTGAGGAATATATGTGTGAACATGTTTGACCCTGAAAAACAACCAAGGAAATTCTAATAAAATATGCGTAATCTGAAGTGGTGTGCGTGAAATAAACGAAAGGATAACACATGATACATGACTGGTAAAAGGTCTCTATACATGGAAAGATAACCGTGAAATCCCGCACATAATATAAGAAATATATTCTTCAATTCTGAGATATTATCATGAAATATAACATAGAATATGATATACCCTAGCTGTAGTAATGTTCTTAGTTTCTCTGAGTAAACTAGCAATAACCAAGCAGTGAATTAAACAAGAATACCTAAGGAAATATACATATTAAACGAATTCAAGACTTTCACCAAATTCGATGTCAAATCTGCATTCCTTCATCGTGAGTTGAAGGAAGAAGACTACATGCGACCGTCACCCGGATTTGGTAATGGAGACAAATTATCGCTACTTAACTGATGTCTGAATGGACTTAAGCAATCTGCAAAACGAATGGTACACTCTCTTCGCTAGATACTTAACATCCCCATGTTTTGCGACTTCGACCCTGGACCCAGGCATGTTTGTTCTTGGTAAACACGACATATGCCTCTCAGTTTACGTTGACTACTTTGCTATATAATCTGCCATCACCCCATAATCTACTTCTCTCACAAAAGTCCTGAAAACAGTATTTGAGATAACCGACTTAGGGGAATCTACATTCCTACCTGGCTCCACATCACCAATACACTAGACACGATACATCTTACCCAGCAACGATACATCAAATCAGTCCTCGTGTGATATGATATAGAAAACTCACGGCCAGTCTCTACCCCCTTACCCAGAGTCATTCAACTACGTAAAGGGACTTTGGATGAACTGATATCGGACATGTCAAAATACCAATTGATAATAGGATCACTTATGCACCTGAAAACATGTAACAGATCCGATCTAGCATATAGAATATCCTTTTTCTCACAATAATCATCCTGCCTTACTGAAATTCACCTAAAGGCCGCTAACCACGTCCTACGGTACATTCACGGTACAAAAATCATTGGACTCTTCTACCCTTGTATAACTACAAAGGCTATGAAAACCTATGTCTATGCAGACTTTGCAGCTCCTCTTGATACCCTGCTCCATTTCACAGGGTATGTTATTCTTTTTAACAAGGACTGTATATCCTGGCAGACCAAGACCTAAGTTTCAGTCGCTACATCTACTAAGAAGCGGAATTTATAACCATGTCCCTAGCAGCAAGGCAAATCCAATGCTACATCAAAGGTCTCAGTGATATCTGGCTTACAACACCGATCGCTTTACATGCCAACAACACCGGAGCAAATTTGATGTCTACCAACCATCAACGAATTGTACCAACCAAACATATCCATTTCTATTTTCACAAAATTCAAGAGGGGATCGATAACTGTTCTTTCACACTTCAGCAAGTTGTGTTAAAGAAAACCTAGCCGACATTTGTACCGCGGTACTTGCAAGACCGGCACATGAATGGATTATGAGATTCTTGGGCTGTAGATAGCGAGGGGAAGTGTTGAAATTCCTCAATTTGTTTCTTATGTTTATTTCCTACGGTAATATTGTTTATATCTCTGCTTGGTTATTTCTAGTTTACTCAGGAAAACTACTGACATTACTACACCGAGGGTATATCATATATTCAGTTATATTACATGATAATATTTGTGAAATAATAAGTATATTTCATATGTTATTTGCAGGATTTCTCGGTTATCTTTCCATGTATAGTGACCTTTTACCGGTTATGTATCCTGTATTATCTTTCCGTTTATTTCGCGCACATCACTTCAGAATACACATATTTTATAGGGATTTCCATGGTAGTTTTTCATGGTTAAACATCTTCGCACTTATATTACTTACAATGTTTTGCCTATTTTGTTACTGAGTACAAGGAGGATATGTTCCTGTATAAATACCTGGTTGCATCCTACTTGGTTTTGGTTAATTAAGGACAAGAACTACTATCAATCTACCTTCATACTACAATACTCCTCATACAAGTGTGCACATAGTATACTCTTAATACTGGGGTTTATTTTCGTACTCATTCTAAAACATTGTGCCAATATACATAATTTAATCATGAATATCCTTCAATAACTACTAGTGGTACATCTTCTGTCTGTAATGATGAATGAGGCAACTGAACTGGGAGTCTCTCCCTGCCGTGCCAGCTTCTAACTAGTGATCAAGGAAATGGAAGGTTGATCCATCCTACAAACTGGTCTCAATCGTGAGAACCACATATCTCCGGCTGAGATGAAGAAAATGTAATAGGTATTAGCCTGTGTCAACAGTTATACAATTAAGACTTATGTCGTAGTATGGTATCGGTTAGGGGTCTAAGAAAAACAATCTAACAGGCGTATACAAAGGGAAAACAATAGAGTAGTTTATAGAGGGAAGGGGGAAATAGGATCTCGGTTCAACCCAGTTTATTCACTGTCTTGGCATCTGTCTGAAGTCTGATGTATCCTGCAAGCCTGTAGACAACCTTAAATACATTATATCTTTCCTGCTACGGCTAAGGCACTGGATACCTGCAGCCACTATCACTAATGGTAAGTGTATAGCTACCTAAATCCTGTGGTCATGCTGGTGTCCAGGGAAGCCTAGGGCTTTCCCTCAACACTGCCTCAATCCTTCCACTAGTATACATAACCTGTTCCTTCCATTGGAACTCCAGAGGCATAATGCTGCCAATCCTGATTAGTATACAGTAATCAACTCACTGGAAAATAGATATTCCATTAGGGAAATCAAACACTAAAGAAACCCAAGCGCAGCAATGTAATATAAGAAGAGAATAACTAACAAGAGCGGTAATAGAGTTACATGAATATGCACAAACATTACGGTATTACAGGTGAAGCGCGTCCCCCTCCTGGTACCCAGAGGGGTATGATTAATATTTCCGAATTTGGTTTTTTTTATATGAAATTAGTACTGATTCCAGTACATTATTTGTCTGTACCTAACAGTGTCCCTCTTACTTTTGAATTTTGTCATTCCTTTTACATTAAGCAATCTCCTTTGGTCTGAATTAGGTTTATCATCCTTCTCTGTATTGTCATATCTTACTGTCAGATCGGCTAGGCATCTTTTCTTCCAATCACTATTGCCTGTAACTGACATAAACCTATTTGATGCTCTTGGCACTTCTAGTCATTCCTTGACTTCTACTCACTATTACTAGTTCCGGCATACTATCAGAGAAATCTTGTACTTTCATAGTACAGGCTGTGTGGCCATAGTTTACATATTCTCTGGTTCCCTTAATCTGATTTGATAGTCGATCTTCCTGGTGGCTGGCAACCTGGTAGAAATTGAGTCAGACACTACCAACACTTATTATTCTATTATCTCTTCAGTGCTCATATCTGCTGCCACAATTCTGGCACTTGTTACTATGTAGTTAATACCTGTATTGTAGCTATGATATTCAATCCACAGCTTACCATTAAGGACTAAGGTTTTATTTTTCTATTCAGTGTGGCATTCCAATCAAGGAATCATAATGTGCTATGTTTCGCATTATTTTTCTATTGCCTGTCGGCTTTATCTTCCCAATATCTATGCCTATTATAAAATTCATTCTGCGACTCACATGATTAGCCTTTCATGAACATATAAATGGTTGCTACAGTTATCATTTCGGTACATCTTAGTCTATGCGTAATGAAAGAGGTAGCCCTTGACAGGTCTACTTCTATGGTTCCTATTCCAAAAACAACTCGCACTTCTTTATCCTTGATCAGGATAGTTTTTTTAAATCCTTGTTAACTTCGCCTCCCTTAGGTAGCCTATTCTGTAGAGTTGCATTGATTACAATATCTAGGGAATTAACATATACTTTATATCCACTAATGACATACCAACTTATTTGAATACAACAGGTTTTTGACCTCTACCCTTTTGTAGGTTAACACCTGTTAGAGTTAAAGATATGAACAATTCCCTCGGTGTATCTAGCACCAACAGAAATGGCTCTTGGTCAGGTTTAAAGATAAGTAACTCAGATAGCAACCTGTCAACACTTTACAAGAGTGGTACCAACCACGGAGCTCAAAAATTGCATGAATAGCCATAGCTTGCTATATATAGAGGCTTGCAAATTCTTAAACTAACTTGATGTAGTTTCGTTTAACCACAAAATTGGTTACTCCGCAACTAAGGAGATTCAAAACTGTGTACCTAGATGTCTGCCTTATGTAAGTCGTAGAGAATAACACTCTTTATATAAACCAGCCACATTGTTCAAACTCTCATCAATACACCTTATGTATATGTGCCTAACACACTTATAAAACCAATACAATATGTTTTCTCTATCAAACCGACACATCGAACCAAATATAAAATATATTGTGTATGAGGCTGTTATATGAAACTCAATACAAAACAACTCTAGTATCAAATGATATTGGAAAAACAAGAAAAAACAAACAAACCTGTCCCTGATACCTGAAACCAACCGGCAAACAAACCAAGCACCTAGCGTTACTTGAAACTCTTTATAAAACCTCCTAAGTTATTATCAGCATTCCTAATTTTAATTAACCATATACGTCTTAACTATCATACTGAAAACCTGTTACCTCTCCTAACACAACAATATAAAACAGTTTTTACCATAGAGTACATGACCAACTCGAATCGCAGTTTGGAGTTGTTAAAACTATGAATCATGAGAAGGGGTTGATACAAGGTTCAGTGTGTGTGAGTAGCTGTCCTGGAGTTTCAGAGCAGAGTGGTGAATATGTTCAAAAGGATGGATTGGAGGTCTAGCTGCCCTTGCAGGAGAGTAATAGTAGGTGGTGCAGTAGATCAAATAGTATAGATGTTGACCCAAGGAGAGTAGTCAGCAGATTAAGATAACATGTCATCAGGGTTAGTACCTGGTATCCTAAAGTGAGGAGTATAGGCAGTGGCTGGTGCAGTATGATGCTCTCAGAGAGCAGTCAATCTCTCCAGCCTGATAATGACCAAGACGTACTTATATTGAGCTGAACAGACCAGGGTAGGAAGGATCATGTCTGCTAAAGTACAGTGTGCTATATTAGTCGAAGGAAGAGGACGCAACTGCTCTTCAATCAAGTAGATAGCTTAAATAGTCTCAAGTAGGAAAGAAATGATATATACTGTTATAAGCCAGGGTGGGCAAGGTCAATGCAGGGCTGACGTGGTATAAGCCAAGTGGGTGGAGGTATGGGATGTAGGCTCCATAGCGTGTTACCACAGGATGCAAGGCCTAGGTACAGTAGTACCTTTTTGTTAAAACTTAAGTAACAATAGATATCCAAGATTTAGTAAGGGGCAAATGATGCAAGCATAGCATGAGCTTTATATTTTAATTGTTTCCGTTCTTTAATATTTATCTTTTTCTCTATTTCTTCTTTTTTTAAAGACTTTTTCCATTTTCCAGTTCATGGGCTATCTAAGCTCATTAACTCTCTCTCTAGTCCTAAATGACCCCATTGCTCTTCCTGTTTTCATATATATCTAGTAATATATAAGTTGTATTTCTCTCTTCTATTTTCATCAAATTTATCATTTGTCTCTATTAACGAATTTTTTTTTTTTTTTTTATCTCATATATTTGGTATTAACATACATGAACCTGCATGGTGCACTTGCTATGACATTAACGAAACATTAATTCCAAAGTGCAAAACAAAACAAATAATAGTACCAGTTCTACCCTAGTTATAACCACACTGTTACAGCGCTGAACAATAGCAACTACTTCATAATATTTACAATGTAATGATATCAAAAGAAATCATAATGGGAAGGAAAGATAATGTAGGATGCAAAGTCAGAATGTCTGAGTCATAGATGTAGGAGGATGTGGCAACGGTAGAGAAAACAGCAGGCATGGTGTGTGGGAAGTTCGTGTGCGTGGCTGGATGTATGAGGCGAGACCTAGAATCATGTGCTAGTCTGCCCCAAGTGGAGAGCCATGGCTGATCGAGGACAGAGTCGGAAGGGAAAGCTGGCATTCTGTGGACTTGGAGGGGCAGTGAAGACTTGCATGCTTAAAGGTTTCATCCCCTGAGTTACAGGAAGGACAGGTAGGTGAGGGGTCGGCATCAATCCATCATGATTGTGCAACAAGAAAACTCTTGCCAGCCGCATCTGGTGAAATTCTCCCAGGTGTAAAGCCGTCGAGGCCCATGAAAGCGTGTGGGTGGAGAGACAGCTTACACAGGTAGTAAGGGGGGGGTGGAGCCACGAGATTCTAATCAGTGAGCAGTGCCTTTCTGCTGTCTTCGATGATCAGTTTGTAGGAGATGGCACCTGATATCAGAGGTGGTGGGGCAAGAGCTATGCCCATAGGAGGTGGGAGTTAATCTGTGGGAGTTTGAAACTGTCCGGTGTCCCCTTACTCAAGAGGTAGCATATCCCAGCGATGTGTAGGTAAGAACAGACTACAGAAATGGGCCTTGGTTGGTCCCGGCTGAGAGGGATGTAGATCGCTCTAAGGCTGTGCAGCAGGGTCAGGAAAGGGAACCCTGCCCTAAAGTGGGAGAAATATGGAAATAATGGAGGCGGCAAGTGCTGCAGCAGGGTTGATCATGGGAGGGGAACTGGCAAGCCGTAGTGTGGTAATACTGCGGCAATCTGGGAGGAGCGAGTTGAGAGGGGGGAGGCAAACCTTACAGGGTAGGATAGTCACTGGAGTGAATAAGAAGCAGTTGGTGACACACGGTTGGACCTTGCTCTAAAAGAATTCCATTTTCTCCATCATGGTAGCGTTAGGGATGAGAAGGTCAGCTCTATAAGCGAGGATAGGTACGAGCAGGCCCGTAACTAGCCAGCGGTTTAGATCGGGACTATGCCGATGCCCAGAGAAGAGAATTGTCTTATCAGACTAGAAGTCCCTTGCACAGGGCTAGACTCTTTGGGAAGTGAGTGGAGGTTTCCATCTTGATGTAGAAGCAGTATCCAAGCCATAGGTCTATGGAAGAAGGGTGGAAGAGACTCGCATCTAGAGAGACAGGGGCCCGCAAGGGGAGAGAGCCATCCAAGGGAGTGCGGCAGTGGATGAGTTCTGTTTTGTGGACGGAAAAGAACACTCCCAGTGTTGTGGCCTTCCTGAAAAGGCCCGTATAGTAATGTTGATGAACTCTATGTTCCACAATCTGAACAAGACCCAACAGTTACAGTAAAATCATCAGTATACGAAAACATAATCACCTCAGGGATGGACAAGGGTAGGGAAGATACATAAATTAAAAATAACTAAGGAGAAATAGGTGAGCCTTGGGGGCCAACAACTTGAACAGGCAAATAAATATTAGGAGAGCCTTGAAATATCAGGCGGCATTTGGGGACAGTCAAAAATGAATAACCCCAAGAAACGATATAAGCTGATACTCCATTGGTGCGGAGTATGGAACATAAAGAACTAGAGGTAATATGATTAAAGCCTCCTTTGATGTCGAGGAAGAGGGTAGAGGTCTCGAGGCCTGCACGTTGCAGTATGCAGATTTGGTCCTGATTGGGGCCCATGCGTTAAAGGTGCTTAGTCCCGGAAGCGAGTCGCATTGGTTTGTGTACATAAGACCCATACTGCAGGCTATTAGTGATATGCGGGTTGCCATTATCCTTTCCAGAATCTTGTTAATAGTGTCTAGGAGGACAATAACTCTCAAGGAGGGGTGGAAGTTGTAGTCAGATTTGCCGGGCTTGGACAGGACAATGATATTGGCTTTTTAGAGAGAGGGGGGGTTGAAACCGTAGGTTAGCAGAGGACCTAGGAGGGAGGTGAGGAAGGTGGTGTTGATATTATTGATCATCTTTCATAGGCCAAAGTGGATCAGGTCAGGCCTGGGGTATGAGGTGTTGGAGGACTTGGGAAGAGCAAGTCAGACTTCCAGTTTCTGAAGTGGCAGAAAATCCACAAATGGTGGCAGGATGGAGGGAGTGGGTTGGGGTTCCTTTGGATGGAAAATAGAATGTAAAAGGGAGGTGATGTATTCGACCATTGTTTAGATTTGGGAAAGGATGGGAACCCGGCAGGAGGGCGTCCGCTAGTGATCCGGTGTGTAGCCCATACTGCCTTGGAGTGCCATGAGGCTGGTAATAAATTCGAGTGTTATACCAGGCCTTTTTTATGGCCTTGAAATATCCAAGGCGGGAGGCTTGGGCACTGTTAGAGAGTGGGATTCGGGGAGACATGCGTGATATCCTTGCTTCTGTATTGAAACTCGTGGCGAGCTGTGATTCCTCAGCTGTTCACCAAAGCTTTGACCTGAAGCAAGGGCACTTGTTTGGTGTGGTTAGGGCTAGGAGGGAGGTGAGTGTGCACAGGTGGCGGTCGAACCAAGTACTAAGTGAGGTGGAGGTTTGGAGCAGTGGGGGTGATAGGACCGATAGATCCCTGATAAGCGGGGACAGAGTTGGCCAACCAGTTTTAATAGAATTTGGGGTGGAGTCAGGCTGGTATAAAAAGGGAGTGGAGAGGGTGATTGTGATTGGTACATGGTCAAAGCAAGTCTTAGGAAGGGTGACGCCCCATGAAATAAAGAAGGGGGCAAGGGAGGGATTTGAGAAGCTAAGGTCTTAGACCTTAGGTCTAGATGTGCCATCGAAGGGGAACCTAGTAAATACACTGTGTGTGATTAATGGTGAGTAGCCTAGCTTAGAGTTCAGGTCAAAATATGGTGAAGAAAGGTTAAATTCAGTATCATAAAGGACCTGTAGAGAGTATGAATGATGATGATGGAGGTTAAGATCTCTAATCAGGAGGGTGGGGAGAGCATGGTGACTCAACAAGAATATTGGAGTGATCGCGCAGAGGTGTAATTATCGCCCGGTGGTAGAGTATGCATTGCAAAGACAAAAGACACGATTAGCACAATTAAACAGACCTAAGGGGGAGTCAATATCATTTGCCATAAAGTCTAGCAAGTCGAAAAAAACAGCTAGTAGTTCAAAAACCTGAATGAAATTAAGAAGAGCATAAACGGTAACCCTAGATTTGGCGCTGTTAGCAGTAGGTGGGGCAAAAGATTTATAAGAGGAGAATATTGAGATCAGCCCCTCCAAGCCTGGAGGTTACTGCAGGGTGACCAAGGATGGCGGTGTGGGCATAGCCTTAAGACTAATGAATAACGTAAGAAATACATTCCAGCTCTCAAGGCAGTAGTGCTAAAGAGGGTTAGGGTAGTGCCTAGCGCCTGCGTCATGAAAGTGGGGTCCTGTTAGCGACTCATTGCAGGAGGTAGCGCAATGGGCCATGGGGGAGCGGATAATACGAGAGCCAGCTGGGGACTGGTACAACAGATTTGGAGCGTGCCTCAGCGGGAGCCCCCTATGATTGGACTGGCTGTCACGGGGTGGTAAGCTCTATGGTGGCAGTGAGAGGGGAGAGAGTCTAGGTTAATTTGATTAGGGTGGGTACATCTTGGTCCATTACGTTATGAGGATCTTGTGCACCCTATAGTCCAGAGGGGGTGGCCTCGTCGGTAGGAGCGAGACGGCTGGAAGACCAGGAACGGTTGTGGCAGGGTAGGCACCTGCACAGCTAGAACAAGTGAGGGGGGAGGTAGTGCAACACCCAAGAACAGACTTGGTGTTCCCGCCCTTGGTGCATTTGCGATTGAACAAGCGGTGCGCCGCTCATATATATTCTTGAGCACAGAGGTGGCTAGTTGGGGTGGTGGCTTTGCACAAGGGGGTGGATTGCAGTAAAGCCAACCCTTCCGGCATTGCATAAAACTCCCAGAGGAGTGGGCCTTATCGACTTAGAACAGATGAGAAAAGGGACGAATAGTTGAGCCAAGCCAATTGTAATCATCATAGGCCATGGTAACTACTACGGATGAAGTGGTCTTCGTGGCTTGAATGTCAGAGTCGGTTTGGAGAAAGTGTTCTGATTAGAGGAGAACGTCAGTTGCATTGCGGACTGACTGACAAAGGGCAGGGAAGAGGTCCGCTTGGTCCTACTGGAGGTAGGCTATTGGTAGGCTATGGATGTCCAACTGGAACTCATTAAGGTAGTTACCTAAGGGGTGGAAAAGGTTGTTTCATAGTGGGAAATCTTGGTTAGGACTGTTATTTATATCTTCTTAGTAGGGTGAATAAGCAGTGGAAGGAGTTTGTGAGTCAGTACCCAGGAGGGTGGGTCATCATTTCGGTTTGACATGTATGGGGAAGGAGTGGTGAAAGGGTCAGTTGGACTGCCTCAGGTAGCCAGGCATTAGGTGTGCGGTGCTTGCTCTCATAGGATGAGCTTCTGCATAAGGTGCGGGTGAGGTGCGTGGGGTGAAAATCTGCGCTTGGTGTATCGCAACAGTGCCGGTCCCCTACTCTAACGACAGTAGTCGTTGGATACTGTGACTTGAGCCGCTGTGTCAGACTTCTTATCTTTGCTTTAAATTCCTGGTGCTGAGGGCTGTCTGGCTGCAATTGCAGACAAGGGGTTTTTGGCCGTGGGGGACTGGGTGCATGTAGGTCGTGTGAAGCAGGAGGAGTTGGTTGAGCGAAGCTGAGTCAGGGGGGTGTATTTGCCAGCCCTGTATTATTGTGCTTCCCTGGAGCGCAGGTGGCGTCCGGCATATGGGGCTAGCTTACCACCGCACAGGTTTTCAACTGTCTCATAGCAGGGGAGGTCGGGGTTATGGCCTTGATATCCCACTAGTGCAGGTTGGATATCAGGGTAGGGAAGAACCCTAACTGGAGCCCGATGGGGCTAAGAAGGATTGGGGTAGGAGGTTGGGGCTGTCTGGCAGTGGCTCCTGCCGTGACATGGAGGGAGAGGTCCTGACTGTGGCCTTCCGGGCTGCAATAGCGTGAGGTGGTATAGTAGAGGGAGGATCAGGGGCAGAGATAGCGGACGAGATCTCAACCACACGTGTGATTAGTGTAGCAAGATGGGTAACTAGCTGGTTTATTCCGGTGAGGGTTGTGTACGGGAGTGAATTGATAGTTGTCTCACCTTGGAAAAGGATGTAGAGGATCGTGTTATCACACATAGGGAAGAATTCATGGAAGAGGCCAAAATGGGTGACTATAGCATCCATGAGGTTTTGGGTTGCGATCAGGTTGTTAGGGAGGGGTCCAGTGGTACTGGCACGAGTGTAGAGGGCTGAGCAGGGGGCTATAAAGTGCGGGGTGCCCGAGGCTGTCCTGTAAGTGCCAGGGGAGTGTGTGGCCATAATGGTTGGACCGGGCGAGGGGCTGTGTCTCTAAAGAGTAAGGCTTGAGTGAGGGGCAAGATTTGGTGTGTGATGGCACTTGCCACACTTAAGCAGTGTTTTGATCGCCTGAAAAGGGCAAGAATTTCAAGTGGAAGGAAAACACAGGGCGAAGAGTTTGTTGTCTTTATTATCAAGTATTATGTAGTTTTATACCTCTAGTATTCTATATTTAGATACTTAAGACTCCTTATCCATAGCCCAAATACTAAGATTACTTTTAAAAAAAACTTTCTTCTAAATAATATGGCAATAAGTAGGGTTCTCCACATAATTAATTCACAATTGATGTTGCCTGCGATATATTATTCTACTCCATATATACTCAAAGCAGTTAACTGTGTTGACTAACTATCTTATTCACAAGTTAAATATTGTTTTGGTCTAAGTCTTAAGAAATATAACTTTTTACAATCTCGTCTTCATAATACATATATATCCAAAATATATTACTTTCAATATCTGCATTGTGTGGTTACAGCTATATAATGTATCTTTCTACCAAGTAGTTCATTTATAGAATTACTATGCGTATTAGATTCTAATCTCGTAGTCTGTATCACCAATACTGTGAACCAAGGAATGCATTCCCTACTGAGACTTCTTAGTCTACCAACCAAGAAGAGCAAATTTATTTGCCTAAGATATTGCTTTACTTAGATAAACAAAATATATGTTCAATATATAACTAGAGGAAGGATTTAAAGTCTGATACTAGGGATAGTTAGTTGCTGCCATGGCTGTGATCAGAGTTGATATCTCCTGCACATAAGTGTTGGCAATATTATAACCTGGTGGCTGGTAATGGGTGACCCGGTAAGTGAGTCATGGCTCGGACCCGGGGCTTATCTTATGACATAATCTACTGATATGCGAGGTCATCAGAGCTGATGGAGAGGTTATCTACTAACTTAAAAACTGCAATAATTGAATCTAGTACTAAGCAGATAACCTTTTGTAGGGTACATAGAGAGCAGAGAATGGATATCAGTATTGCTTAATTTAAATTAGAGTTATTGATTTAATACCATGAATCTAAAAGTTAGCTATCTTGAGTATTTAATAAGTGAGCAAAAGCTTAAAAAGTCATATATTTCATATCGAAATATGTTTATAAAGGTCAATGACTAAAAAAGCTCTCTCCTCCACATAATTATTAAATATATATCTTCTTAGATCTTGCAAAAATAAGCAGGGTAGGCAAAGGTGAAGCGGATCCTATACCTCCTTCCTCCACACCGGTTCTATGATGGCCTAAAGCTAAAACATGGCCCAAAACTAGCTCCACTTTCATTTAAGCTACGACCCCACAAAGTAAAATTAGAAATCTGTACTGCATTGCGACAAGTAGGAATAAAGTTTGCGAATAATAGTGTAGGCAACAATATAAAATACCTATTAGCCCTTGCTAGAAGTGTAAACGCACATGTACATGCTTAAAGAATGATTTAAGTTTCAAGAAGGCAACCTGTTACATTGGAAATGAGTATTGACCAAAGAAACGTGTAATAAGCATGTCAAAAACAAGGTAGAAGGGAGGGGCAAGGACAGAAATGAAAAAGGAAGCTAATGTAAGGCAAAATGTATAATCGATTTAGAGACCAAAGTGCAATCAGAGGAAGGGTAAGGAGATGCTGGTTTCACAGAATTATGAGAGAGCCATATACGAATCCCAACTCATCAGACTTGTAGTTATCTACCACACTTTGTCTCTCTAACAGACAGTTTAGTAGTGAGAACAATAGTTATAGATATCATTGTAGTTTGTTAGAAATTAATCCTGTCTACTCCTTCATAACTCGGGAAGAGCAATAGTTAGTTAGATCCCGTTGAAACAGCCCTTCCATACTCTGCCAGGATGATGAACCAGGATTAGGTGACTTACATGCTAGTATAAGTTATTATAAACTATCAAACAATTGTATTTTAGATCCAACACCAGTTACCTTTAAGTATTTGAAAGGCCGTATATCACAAATCGTGACCTAGGAATATGGAATATTTCACATGATTCTTAATTTGTGAGATCATTTATGATTTTGATATCTTGTTAGTTTGATTTATGTTTATGGTTTTCATGACTCACGATTGTCGGGTCAAATAATGTTATGACTTAGCACCTAACTACAAGTATGAGTCTGGGCTTTCACGCATGTGACGCAATTAGCGCAGATGACCTTTTGTGTGAATTGGATAATATGGGGATTGTACTCTATGACTCAACATATGAGTCATAGGATGTTTGTTATACTAGGACTCACGCGGCAGTCATAGTAAGGAGGTGACTCAGATTAAAGTTACCTGGGTTACGGTTGTGGGGAAGAGCACCTATATAAGGAGGGTCACAGACACTGTTGGCTTACTCTTCATGCAACAACCTAGGTTACTTCCTATGTTATAACTTACTTATTAGTTCAATTTATACTTTATTCTTATTATGACCATCCATTTATATCACCGAACAAAAGATGATACAAGGAACGTATCCCTAATCAGTAGTCGTAAGGGCTCGGGGTGAGAGTACACTGCATTCCTAGGGCAACGTAAGGATATGAGACCTGCTAAGCGGTTAGACGTGTCGTCCGTATCGTCAGCAGTTTCAGTTGAAGGAGAGACTAGGCCTTGTCCCGTAGAGTAGGGATAGGATTTTAACATTTGGGTACACCTCTTGCGACACTTAACGAATACTTAAGGGATTTACCTACAGATACAGAGGTTCTAATCTTCAATGATCTAAAGAATTTCTTAACACTACAAGGAGAACCTGGAAAAGCCATAAGTGAGATATCGCATGAAAGATCCCCTGGACCTGCGAGCCCAGTCACCCCAGAAGCAAGAGTGAGATCAAGGTCAGTATGCTTGCGAGCATCCCCAATTCACATCATGCATAGTGCCGCAGGACCAGCAGATACGATACCTCTTACAAGAGAACAACTCCCCAAGTTGATTCAACCGTTGAAGAAAATCGACAGCAACAGACTGTGCTTAAGCACAAATCAAAACCCCGTACACCTTCACAGGAGACCGCACCAAACTCCGAGTATGTCTTTTACAACGGGCAATGTACTATACAGCAGGTGGATTGGGAGAGAACAAAAACGAATTAAAAGTGGACTTTGCCAAATCCCTGTTGAGGGAATCCGCAGACAGATGGATTACTCCCTACGTGGAAGAAAAGACTTTAGCCACATTGAATGGCTGGGCAGAATTTCAGGCGACTCTATGCATCCAATTCAGTGACGTGGATGCCAGCAAAACGGCAAGAACCAAGATCAAGAAAACCAAGCAAGGGAACCCGAATGTGTTGGATATATGGAACGACTTGTCACTATGGACTACAGACGCAGATCACAAGAAAGCAACTGTGGGAAGTTCCTTCCTAAAAGGCTTACACGAAGAGGTTCAGAACGCAGGGGCCATGAGGGCTCAATACCAATCTAGGACTGAGGAAATGCCAGTATGGGCCATAAATCAGCAAAATCGATAGGATGTTATCAAACAGGTGAAAGGATGCAAAAAGATAAAAACATTGATTTCACTAGAACTGCGACAGCACCTTCAAGACCTAACGAGCAGAGCAGTTTTCCGGAGAGCCTAGGGACCTTGATGCGATGAGGGGAAGACATGCTCACAATATAACATAGACCGCATTATGGAAGGGATGAAACTCCAATCTGTGTATGGCATATGCAAAGCCGGGACACATAATTAGAAACTGTGGCAACCCGAAAGACGAGAAAGAATCCCTGGAGAGGATAGTCAGTAATGTTCAAAACCCACAATGGAAACAAAGAACAACGATCCTATAAATGGACCTCGAAAGTGATAGGATGATGGAGGAAAAGGACTACAGTCCCCAGAAGCGTGGGTCTGAGGGACAAGGAGAAATAGAAACCCCTGCACATACGAAACTTGTATGCGGCACTAAACAACATGGAACTATCGGAACAAGAAAACGACCATGTCCCAGTAAAAACAAGTCTGGATGGAAGAGTAAAGATTATCAGTATCAACGGGATGATTGACTCAGGAGACACAGAGGAATTTATTGATAGGGAGGTGTGCAAAAAGTACAGTATGCCTATGGCGTTAGCTAAACAACAACGTGTGATTTACTTGGCGGACAGCAAACACAGCGCGATAGGTCCAGTCACCCAGACGAGACAGTACCTATGGACATCGGTAGCTATAGGGAAATGATTACCTTAAAAGTGGCAAATTAACAAAACTATGAAGCAGTTCTAGTAATGCCATAGTTGAGATAACATATCCCTGCAATTTATTATAGAAAGGTGACCATCACGTTTAATATTGAGTGATATATGACCAAGTGTTTAAAAGAGTCACCAAGGGTCTTCATACTAGTAGAACCGGAAGCCTTGCACGATAACTTCGATATGAAGTTCTCAACGGTCGAGGAAAAAGGGGTTCAGTGGATGTTAGTCAAGAGACTGTTATGGGGTAGCCAATTATATATGGTTGAATTGTCTAGGCCGTGCTTGTATCCAGAAAATCGAAGAACTGTCAGGAAAGCTCGATAAAAGTACTTATAAAGATAAAGTATTCTCGAATGCTTATTAACCGGTAAAGTTGCTATATTGTTAAGGTCTCTTCTCCATTGCTTGATGATCCCTTAACTACGGCGAATTGCTTACCATTTATACACATTTTCTCAGAACTTGTTTCGGCCATAATAAGAAGTATCCTATGAGACTACGGCCGTGGTTTTTAAAAGTGCGAACACAGTTTGACCCTGAAGATTTATGACTACAATACAGAGAATGATCCCCTGGACAGTCCATTGCTCTGAGGGTGTCAAGCACTCCTCCAGTACATAGTCTAGGAACTCTTTGCCAAAGGACTTAAGTTCAAGTTGATGCCGCCTATTTGCAAACATCATAGGGAATACCAGGTGATCAGTCTGGATGGCCGTCTTTCCTGCATATATGCACTCATGAGCAGATGCATGCGGATTATCAAGAATGCAGAATACGTAATAGATCTACTTGGATAAATTACTCTATCATCTTTCAACGAGGCTGAGTAGTTCTGGATACGAACCAACTTCTTGCTACTGTTGGTTGAAGTCAATATAGTCACCTCCCGGCGCTATATACCTTTATATCTTTTTATGCGTAAATCTAGTACCATATCCCATATGTGTAAAATCAGCTGCCCCTTTGCAAGCTTCATCTCGATGCATTTCTTCAACTTAGTACTCCCTCCTGTAGGGTAAAAAAACCTTCAGCGATAACCTGGCCATAGCCGGAAAATCCTTTCTGTAGATACTACTTAGCACAACCTTGGCATTTGCGGATTTGGCCTATGAAACTCGGCTACCATTTCCTAAGCATGCTGTAAGTGCTCTTTTAGTTCACAGGTTTTCTCATCTTCGGAACATCCTTTCCACTTGACAAAGTATTGAAGTTATTGGATCATTTGTGAACCTCCTATGAATCTTCGCTCATAAGAGATTATTTCACTCAGAATAATTCTCTCTACCTCCCATTCAAGGTCACCTTTAACTTCTTGTGGTTGCAGCGGTGGTTGTTCTAGGCCTGGTCGAACTGATTTTCGGTATGGATCGTGTAGCGATACATGTAATACACGATGGATTTTCCATATTTCTGATATTTCCCATTTGTAGGCAATGTCTCCTCATTTCTCAAGATTTTGCACAGACCATATAATTTTGGCTCTAACTTCTTGGACAGTTGCTTAGTTCGGATATTCATCGCGTTTAACAGGTGCAAGTCACCAAGTTTGAAGTCTGGTTGTCTACACACTAGGCGATCATAATACTTGTTCATCCCTTTACCAGTCTTCATGTGTAATTCCTTTGCTTTTTCAAGTATCACTTTCATCCAGTGAGCTTACATAGTGGCTCCTGGATTCTGAGCATATCGCTCCTTCATTTATTCTATTTGCGGATAGTAACTATAGTTTGCAAAAAAGGGAGTTATTCCAGGTGCGTTTGTTACTGAGTTGTTATATGTATGCTCTGCTATCGATACTAGATTATACCAATCATGCTGATCGTTGTTGACAAATATTCGAAGGTAGCCTCCCAGCACTTGGTTTACTCTTTCAGTTTATGCATCAGTTTGAGGGTGTTAAGCAGTAGACATTTTTCTTTTAATATTTATTGTCTTGCACAATGATTCCTAGAATTCTCCGGCAAACTTTGCATCCATGTCTTAGGCACGAACGACCCCACAGAGGTTTACAGGACTTTGCAGGAGGAACGGAATGTATCCGAATCTCTACAGGCAATTACCCCCCTGCGGCCTCCGCATTGGCCCGGGAGTCGACACTGGCACCTTGTTCACTTGCTCGTTTTCTGAGAAAAACAACTAATTGGATCACATCTAGAAACCCTTATATGTCATCGCCGTCTGAGGGACTGGATGCTGTTTAATGGGTATTTGAGAGGGCCTCTCTTACTACGTCTGGGTAGTTGAACGAAGCGATTCCGTTAATAACTCGCAAAGTTACACCCTGTCGAAGTTAAGAGAGCTGAGTAGTCCTGGATGGGTATGATTGCACAATTGAAGTAGGCTACTCTGATACAAACCAAGAGTACACTGACCCACTCATTATGCCTACAAGCTCAAAGAACCTATCGGAACAAGTTGTTAAGGAGAGGCATTGAAGACGAGAAGGTATTGGCCCAATCGTGAACATTAGTCTCCCTGAAAGCCAGTTTCAGAGCCGGATAAGGCGGTACAAAGCAGACACGGCCAACAACCAGGCTGGCCCCTTGCAGTTCCAAGAAGTTATTGGTAGATTCCAAACTGGGCGGCCATATTTTAACAGCAGAAAAAAGCATGACAACTTAGACTAAGTGGGTCCACACCCTAAGAGAAGTTAAGAGTTCTGATCATACCGTTAGCTGTGTGGGGGAAGAAAAGTTTCTGGGTCAAAGTGGGTTCGCTCACGGATTAGGAGACAAAGGTAGGAGAGAAAATACCTGTCTATATATAAAACCAGTGGTAGTCCGCAAACACTCTGACACGGGATATAAATATTGAACTGCCTCCCGACCTTTATATATCATCATGGAACGGAGAACAGATCTATTCAATATCATAAGTTTTTACTCAAAAATCTTTACAGACCAGCTTACCTGGACAATATCCATTTATCTAGAAAGATTTAATCCTAGTTTGATTCCCTTGCTCTTAAAATCGACTACCGTAAACAGTATATTGTTATTTCTACTTGTTACTAAGGCTCTTTACATAACTACTGGACACCTCCAAATCTTATCCCATGAATAACATGAGCTCATAGCTGATTGCACCCTCCTTGACGAGGTTCTGCTCGAACCACGTCCCTCCAAATACCTCTAGTCATTCGCAGAAATACATGAAAACCCCCTCCCTGAGATTCAATTCTATATACCTCAGTAACCCTCCGTGTTCACCAATCCTTTACTTATCCCTACCGAATCAGATTTTCATGAAATCAACTAACACTTCTAAAGTTCCACCTTCCTGTGGAAAATGTTCCAAGACTACGGTTCTGAAGAAGAAGGAACCACCAGTTCTTTCTGCCTTGCTCCCCACACCTTTACACACTCAGTGAGGGGATTGAGATAACACCCACTTTCCCCTAAAAAATGTCCTCACGACTATTGAACGTCGATTTGGACAAGGCAATTTCCGACATCGAAGAAGTTTTGCCAGTAGCAAGCGATCATGCACCTGCTGGCTCCAATTCACCTTTGGCACTACACCACCTTTCCCTGCCAAGTGGAGTCAGAAAGTCAGCCCCGGTGACTTGATCAAGGACTCCCGTTCCCCTGAAGCTAGAAATCCATCTATGGAAAGATTAGCTGAACGCATAGATAAGGTAAGGAGCTACTGCGACCGTACCCTCCAGGAATCGGTTGATATATGGCATCTAGCTTTCTGTGAAGTATCTAATCACTCACAGGATCAGGCGAACCACCTCCAGCACAATCCCCAATGCATAACCCGTGGCGTACCAATAATGGGCGAAGCGTTGAAACAAGTCGATTCGGGACTTGAAATGTTAGCAGCGGAAACCGCAGCACTTGAAGATGCAACCACCAATCAATTGAAGGCAAAGTTGCGAGCGTAGGAAGAACGGGCTGCACACCATGAAGCGGTAAGTACTCAACTTCATGTAAACATTGGGCATCCGGACAAGAGTCGCTGGATCTAGACCGCCAGTTAGAACAGGCTTTGGCTAGGTAAAAAGCAGAACAGCTACAAAGACAGCTGATCGCACAAAAAGAACAAAAGCGGACCAGAGAGGTGTTATGAGAACTGCACCTGCGGCTCAAACAAGAATGGGTGGAAAGTGCAGCCTATGTGCTCCGAACTAATGCCACTTATGAGGATCTAAATCGAATATTTACTCAGATGAATGAAACTTTGAAACAACTACAAGTTGTAAGGATCACACTAAGTGTGTGGGAAACAGTTGTACCTCAACCAGTGGAAAATCTGGGCTTAGAAAAACGGACCACTGCTGATGGAGGAAAAGAGTTCCGCTTCATTCCCCATAGAGACAAGGGAAAAGAAGTGCATTGAGGAGATGGAAACGGAAATGGTGGAAATGGACCACCGGCGTCTCATCCGGCGAAAACACCCAAGCCAGGAGATGATGTCCTGGGGTCTGAAGAGTGAGATGGCTCCTCGCAACGAGGTGACGAACCATAACGAAAATGGTTGCCAGACCGTAATTTCGATACTGAAGGAGACCCATGGGTCGACCGACTAGGGCAAGCATTGTCCAGGACCAACCGCCAGCAAGTGGATACACATTGAAAGTTCGAATTTAAGCCTACTCAGGATGTGTGAGTATGGTTATTAAATTGAAAGGACTACTTTAGGAGAAACCCATGACAATGGGAAAACTATGAGGAAATTATCAAGTATGGGTTAGGAAGAATGGAAGCAACTGAGGTTGCACCTTTCTCGAAATCCTAGCGAACGAATATTTCTGGGAACCTTGAATTCCCAAAATATGGGGGTTATGGCTTCTAGATCCCTTTCCGTACCGTAGTCACAGAACGATTCTCAGTACTGCAAAAGGCATAAAAAGCCTTAGCCGAGATGGAGAAGCTCCGGTATACAGGGATATAGAGAGGTATCTCCTCACCATGGAAAACAACCCCATTGAGGCAGAAGTATGCGTTATCTCTTGGAGAACTATAATTCAGCGGCAACCTCCTAATGAAGCCATGCGTACACTATCCCATGAAAATCATTCCTTGGGTAGCGCGTGGATCAAGACAGTCCGCAGGGTTACCAAAGCGGAATAAATGTTCCAACACAATAAGGGCTATTCAGAAAACACAACCATGGGAAAAGTGACTACCAGAAAAGAAAACAGGAGTAGGAATCCAAATCTAGCCAGACCACTGCTCAAAATAAAAAATGAAAAACCTATACGTCAGGTGAAAAAGCGGCCTACAAATTGAAAAAACAAGCCGAAAAAGGGAAAAATGCCCCCACAGAAGGAAAGGTTGAGCATACATATTGGGTTAAAACTCTTAAAGGAATCCCTAAGGACAAAATTGAAGAGTGAAAGAAAGCTAATCAATGCACACGTTGCAGGTTGGCCAACCATACTTGGAGGTTCTGCAGGAAATAGGCCTCAGTATCTGTTATCGGACAGAAACTGGTAATTTTAAAACCCCAATATTGATGACCCCTAATAAATAAGGGGCATCCAGCACCCACCACTAGGGTGAACCAAGTCAACCAGCCCAGGATTTGGGAACTGGATAACATGGATGAAACCTAAAAACAGGTTATCAGGCACCGGCAGCTTCAGCCACCAGGTACTCGGGTATGGAACCCTTACTGAATCAGAAATCAACAGGGTGCTCGACCTCGGCAAGGTCCTACTAACAGGTATTCTAGACATCTCTGTGGGAATCCCAAATCCAAGCGAGAATCAGGAATAGCAATCCAAACCTCCGTGAGTATTGCAGACCTAAGAATTACAGGCGAGCTAGAAGCGATTAACCTGGACGGCGGCTCATGGTAGTCCGGTACTAAACCTGGGAAACTGAAACTCAAAGAGAAGAAAGCGGAGCGCCACATTTGATGTATATCAGACCACAGTAAGGAAGACTGTCAACTAAACCCACATCCTTATAAAGCCCTAAATCCTTAACAGAGATGCAAGGAAGACTGGACAGACCAGTGCAGACTAGGGACCTCTTAAGAATGGCAAGGCGAAAACAGTCTAGCCTGTATCATGAGAAGCCTTCCTGGAACGAAATATATAACGGGTCAGCGGACAACAGAATAGTTGGATAAACAGAACAGGATTCCTGCCATAAAGAAAAATCAACGGGGAGAGAATGAGGAAATACGGCTACCTAGTCCACACGCTAAATGGAGTGGGGTAAAACCGTTCTGAACCAGGACTACGGCTTTTGGGAGAGAATAGCCATGATAGAATCATTGGGTAATCGAGGCGATGCATGAAGAATCCCCTGGATACAACCTAATGATATGAGTTCGGCTCCAGTTAGGCAGGGCAAAATGTTTAAATTATGTGTATTGGCACTATCTTCTAGCATGAGTACGAAAATACAATACAGTAATAAGAGTATACTATGTGCACGCTTGTGTGAGGAGTATTGTAGTATGAAGGTACATTGGTAGTAGTTCTTGTCCTTAATTAACTACATAAAGTAGGCGGCAACCAGCTATTTATACAGGTGTGTATCCTCCATGTACTGAGTAACAAAAATAGGGAAAACACTGTAAGAAACATAAGTGCGAACATGTTTGACCCTGAAAAAATACCATGGAAATCCCAATAAAATATGCATAATCTGAGGTGGTGTGCGCGAAATAAACGGAGAGAGAACACATGATACATGACCGGTAAAAGGTCTCTATACATGCAAAGATAAGCGAGAAATCCCGCATATAACTTAAGAAATATACGCATTAATTCTCAAACATTATCATGATCTATAACCGAGAATATGATATACCCTAACTGTACTAATGTCCGTAGTTTCCCTGTGTAAACTAGAAATAACCAAGCAGAGACATAAACATTATTACCATAGGAAATATATATATGAAACTAATTGAAGTAATTCAACACTTCCCGTCATTATCTAACGCCCAACAATCTCATCATCCTTTCATGTGCCGGCTTCGCAAGTACCTTGGTACAAATGTCGGCAAGGTTTTCTGATGACGCACCCTTCAGGAGTGTGAATGAACCGTAATCGATCTATTCTCGTATTTTTGGAAAATAGATATCGATATGTTTTGTTCATTCGTTAAGCTGATAGTTGGTTGCCAGAAGGTTTGCGCCGGTATTGTCGGCATGTAAAGCGACCAGTGTTGTAAGCCTGATGTCACTGAGACCTTTGATGTACCATTGGATTCGCCTTGCTGCTAGGGACATAGCTACATATTCCATTTCCGTAGTAGATGTTGCAACTGAGGCTTGCTTCTTTGACCTTCAGGATATACAGGCATTGTTAAAAAGAATAACATACCCTGAGAAGGAGCAGCGGGTATAGAGACAAGCTACAAAGTCCGCATCCACCTAGGGGTTCATAGCGTTCATAGTTGTACAAGGGTAGAAGAGTCCAATGTCTTTTGTACCGTTAATGTACCGAAGGACGTGTTTAGCGGCCTTTAGGTAGATATCGGTGGCTCAGGAAGAAAATTGTGAGAGAAAGGATATTGTATACGCTAGATCGGGTCTGGTACCAGTAGTCAGGTACATAAGTGATCCTATTATCGATTGGTATATTAACATGTCTGGTATCTGTTCATCAACTGTCCCTTTCCGTAGTTGAATGCCTTTGGGTAAGGGGGTAGAGACTGGATGTAAGATTTCGATACCATATCGCTCGAGGACTAACTTGATCTATCGTTGCTGGGTAAGATGTATCCTGGCTGTTGTATAGGTGATGTGTAGGCCGAGTAGGAATGTAGCTTCCCCTAAGTCGTTAATCTCGAATGCAGTTTTCAAGTCTTCTATGAGAGAATTAGCCACTGCAGTGTTGGCCGAGTATATAGCGATGTCGTTAATGTAAACCGTTTGGTATATGTCGTGTTTACTGAGAACAAACTTGCCTGGGTCGACGGCGGATGGCGCAAAATCTATGGATGTTAAGTATCTAGCGAGGAGTGCGTACCATTTATTCGCAGCTTGCTAAAGTCCATAGAGACATCGGTTAAGTCGCCATACTTTGTCTCCATTACCGAACCTAGTTAACGGTCGCATGTAGACTTCTACTTTCAACTCACTATAAAGAATACAGATTTGACATCTAATTGCGGTGGTCGTCATTTGTTTTTTAGCACATATTGCAAGGAGGAAGCGGTGTGATTCATATTGGATGACTGGAGCGAAAGTATCTTGAAAGTCAAAACCTGGTACTTGTGAGAATCCTTTGGCAACAGCCCTTGCACGGTACCTTTCTAATGTACCATCAGCATTTTGCTTGGTCTTAAAGACCCATTTACTGTCAATAATCTTGCGTCCTGTAGGTTTATCTACTTCATCGAAAGTACCACTTTTCTCTAGTGCCTTTATTTCCACGTCCATTGCGTGGATCCATTGTTCCTTAAGCGAGCTGTTCACTGCTTGGGTATAGGTCTTGAGATCCTGGTCAGATGGTACAGTGACATTTCCGCCAAAGTATTTTGGTGGGCAAACGGTACTGCCAGATCTGGTCCGTATCTTTGGAGGATTTTCCGGTAGTACTTCTTGTAAAAGAGGTACCGGTGTTTCAGCAGGAGTTTGGGGACGATCATAATCTTCAGGATGTTCAGGCGGTGGAGGTGGATGTACTTCAATGGTTGGTTTGTCATTTGCTCCCTGTGGTAGAGTAATATCGGGAGCCGGTGCTCTTTGGTAGGAAGGTTGGCAAACTGTTGCAAAGGTCTCTGATGAGGGTGCAGGTTCCTTGGGATCAAGAGGTAGTATAGTCTTGGTTGTCCAGTGGAGCTGACGCGTTTCTGTGATTTGGTGCAATGATGGTATGTATATACGGTATATTTTGCTATATGAGGTATATTCAACAAGGTATCCTTCTATGGCCAGGGGCTGTAACTCTGTTCCGGGTTTTCTGATCTCCTCAGGTATTTGGACAAAGAAATTGGTCCCGTAGGGGCGTAGGTGGTTTACTAATGGCTTCTGGTTGTACAGAGATTCATAGGGCTTTAGTTTTCCTATGGATTGGTTAGGGAGGATGTTCTGTAGGTATAAACCTTTTGTAACTTCTTCGGCCAATAAACGCGGTGTAAGACCTGATAGCATAGAGCGTGTAGATGTGATAATGGTCCTATTGTACCGTTCGGCAACGCCATTAGATTGATGAGAGCAGGGAGGTATTTTGTCATGTATGATAGTCAGTTTTTAAAACATGGTTGTTATATCTTTGTTGATATATTCTCCTCCATTATCGGTCCAGAATAGTTTAATAGTAGCGCTGTCCTGTGTGTGTCTTTCTTTGATGAATTGGTTGAATACATTAACGGTATAGGATTTAGCTTTAAGAGAATAAATCCAGGTGAAACGTGTACAATCATTAATAAAGGTGCCATAGTACCAGGAGTATCCGAAGGAGGGGGTAAGGAATTTTCCACTATGATGAGAGTGGATTAACTCACAGGGATTTTCACATCTTTTGTCTATTGTTTTGTGTTTGCGTTTTGGTGATTTGGACGTAATGCAGGTCTCACACTGCCAGTCGGTGGGAACTTCGGGGATAGTTGGATTGTCTGACGAGTTAGTACTTTTGAGGTAGGATGGTGAAGTATGTCCGAAGGCTTCATGCCACTGTTGGTAAGTCATCTTGTTCGCCACTACTTTATCTTCTTGCAAAACATAGTCTTTTGCGTCAAGCTTTCCCCATATTACTTCTCTTTTATTCTCCCTGTATACAAACATATCCACCCCTTTACTACACAAAGAAAATCCTTTCCCTAAAGAAACAACAGCCCGCCATGACAACAAGTTACTTTGACCTAACTTCGGAACCCAGACAACATGTTTAAGGAATACAGGGGCTACATGACCGTTTGAAGTTTTGGCCATGGGCTTGACAGTTGCTCGGCTCCATGATACTAATACCGAATAATCTGCTAACTTAACATTCCCATACTTTGTTCAAAGTTTATAAGAAGGTCTAGGTTGCTTGTCATTTGTGTGCTTCCGCCTGTATCAATTACCCAGTTGTGTGGGTGAGGAGTCTTTTGCGTAGAAAGCAGGGATGTGGATGTACTGACCGGTTCAGATATTTCTTCTTTGCCGATCTTTGCTGAACTAACAGCTTTCTATTCCTTCTTCTTTTGGTTGTCGCCCTAGAGTTTATTACACTCATTCCAGGTATGTCCCTCAGCGCGAGCAGTGGGGCAATGCTTTTTGCAGTAGGTACATTACTGGGATGTGGCCGCAGGTCTCCAGGGAGGTTCCATTCCTTTTCCTTTGACATCAGGGCTTTTATACACTTTGTCGTCCTCAGGGCTAAATGAGGGTCTCATGTCGAACAACTTGTTGTTGACATGGTCGTAGGTAAGGTCCACCTTGCTTTGGAGGGGATCGATAATGTTACTTATCGACTGGGGAATGGAGCGTAGAAGAACGGCTGCCATGGCTTCAGGTGACTCGAATACCGATTTGAATACAAATGCTGGAGCATATCGGTCATCGGCCGAGGACGAGGAGCAACGGTGTTGCATTCGAGTCCAGAGGGTATCGTACTTGTTGATATGGTCTGCAATCAGGTCAGAGGTATCGTACTTGGTATCGAGGACAGCGTTGAGTTGTTCAAAGAAGGAGGTGGTCTTTCCACTAGCATATTTATCTTGGAACGCTTTGCAGATGGTGGGTGGTGTTTTATGGGTGGCCAACAAAATAAGCCATTGGGGGTCTATCTTTTCAAGGAAGTAGGATGAGGCCCATTGGTATTGATCGCGAAATTCATCTAGTCTCTCTGAGTTATTATTTCCATCCTCGTCCTATTCTTCTTCCGGTAGAGTTTCCTTTTCTGTTACTATGTCCCAACAATTATTTAAAGTGAGGACATATTCCGTTATATCTCGCCTGGTCCAGTAGTTATCAGGCCCAGTGAGCTTTTGGAAGGAGCTCATTTTGTAACTGGGTGCCCAACTACGTTTGAAATTGTTGGCATAAGGTCTGGGGTTTGGTGCAGGAGTTTCTGGGGGAGGAACCGTGGTTTCTGCTGTGTCCATTTTTGCTCGCTACAGGCAAAGTGACTTTTGTTGCTAAGTACAGGTACTTTACTTTGCACTTGCGAGTGGTTGCAGCTAGAATATTGTACTTTCCGTAAAAACTCGGATTTATGGCGTCAGGAAAACTCAGACTTTAGCGAGGAGTCCCAAGACTTTTCATATCGATTTACCAAGAATGTGTTGGAGGGCGAACGATGTTTCGTTTCACATTTCTTTTTTCGAACGATGTTTCGTTTCACATTTCTTTTCGAAGGATGTTCCTTTTCGAGAGATGTTTCGTTTAAAAAGTGGTTCCATTTCGAATGATGTTTCGCCTCAAGTGAAAATGTTTCGATGTCACATGAGATGCTTTTTTGGTGAAAGTTGTTAGTTTTTTTTCGGAAGGAATTTGTTTCATGGTGAAAAAGGATATCGTGTAAGTGTAAGTCGTATAGCTACGGATGTACCGGGCGCATAACCGGTTTAAATTATATGTATCGGAACAATCTTATAGCATCAATACGAAAATACAACACAGTATTAAGAGTATACTATGTGCACACTTGTGTGAGGAGTATTGTAGTATTAAGGTAGATTGGTAGTAGTTCTTGTCCTTAATTAACTAAATAAAGCAGGCGGCAACCAGCTATTTATACAGGTGCGTATCCTCCATATACTTAGTAACAAAAATAGGGAAAACACTGTATAAAACATAAGTGCGAACATGTTTGACCCTGAAAAACTACCAAGGAAATCCCAATAAATTATGCGTAATCTGAAGTGCTGTGTGCGAAATAACCGTACAGATAACACATGATATAGGACAGGTAAATGGTCACTATACATGGAAAGATAAGCGAGAAATCCCGCATATATTAAGAGAACTATACGCATTAATTCTCAAACATTATCATGAAATATAACCAAGAATATGATATACCCTAGCTGTTGTAATGTCCGTAGTTTCCCTGAGTAAACTAGAAATAACCAAGCAGAGACATAAACAACATTACCATAGGAAATATACATATGAAACGAATTGTAGAATTTCAACACAAAAGGCAGGTGTATGGGAACCCTTCACCAATGGGTAAAACCGCTAGTAGTGGGCTGCCCAGTACACAAAAGTTAGAGAATTTAGTTTGTCAGAGGAGGGTTAAATAGCCAATACCTTTTGGGCATGGTAACAAACACCCCAAATTACCACAACAACGAAAATGTCATCCAAAAGACCCGTACCGGCCCCTCGGGGCCCTAATTAAAAGAACAAAACAGAAGCACCTGCCCTGCCATCTTATTAATGCCCTGAAGGCCGTGCAATCCTTGAAGCAAAGGGAGAACAGATCCCAATTCGTGTTTTATTAGACTAAGGGTCTAATATATTCCTAATTAACCAAGAACTAGTTAATAAACATCTCCTACCATACCCGACACGGACAAATAACTTGGACCTTTACCCCTTTGAAGGAACCACAACTGGAAATACGGGAAAAGACTACAAACATCGAATACTCTCCGAGATCGGGAACAATGCACACTGATCTCACATCTCTTGCGAAATTGCCAATGCAGGCAAATATAACCTCATCATCCCATTTGGATGGTGGCATACAGAATATCACACTAGGCAAAATGAGGATGCGGAAAAATGGACATTTAAAGACGTCAAATGCCTTAGTCATGTTGATGATCAAGGCATAGACCTGACTTTTGGATGGGACGAGACTGTGGCTTATGACCCACAAGCATGATACATTGGAAGAATCCAAATAGCATCCACTCCAGAGTAAACTGAGATAAAGCAAATACCTCAAGAATACCATGATTTCAAAAGAGTTTTTGCACCGGAAATGGGAGAGAAACTGGCGGGAACAAGAACTTTTGACCATGCCCTTAACTTGATACCCGGCGCAATACCACCCTGGGGCTCGATATATCCTATGTTAGCCTACAAGCTGGATATGCATAGCAAATACCTGCAGAAAATTCAGGATCAAGGGAAAATAGTGGAGAGCAAATCTCCTTCTGGGCTTTAATTTTATTTATCCCTAAACCTGACGGTGCAATAAGGCTATGTGTGGACTACCGACAGTTTAATAAGCTAACCGTGACCAACAAATATCCGCTACCAGTAATGAGCAAGCTCTGCGACTTGGTGGCTGGTGCCCAAATATTCACTAACCTCGACTTAAAAGATAGCTATCATGTCCTAAGAAGAAATAAAGGAGATGAGTGGAAAACAGTATTCCGGACCTGTTATGGCCAGTTTGCATACAAAGTAATGCCATTCAGGCTGGTGAATGCGCCGGCCACATTCTAGGCCTTGATGAATAAAATTCTTCCTTAATGTTAAAATGATGGTGTAGTAGTTTACCTAAATGATATCCTAATATACTCTAAAACAGGGAAAGAACACGTCAAGTTAGTCAAGAAGGTAGTCCCTCACTTGGAAGAATATGATCTAGCGGTATTAACTACCAAGTCAGTTTTTCACGTCAAAACAGAGGAGTTTTGGGGTTATATTGTGGCAATTGATAGAGTTACCATGAGTGAAAGAAAGGTCTAAAGCATAAAATATTGGAAGGCACCAAGGTCAGTCTAGGAGGTGCAAATATGCATTGGCTTTGCCAATTTTTACTGGCGTTTCATTAAGGATTTCTCTAAAATCTGCAAACCAATAACGGAAATGTTGAAGGGCGACCGCAGAAAATTCAGCTAGGGGCCGTAACAAGATAGGGCATTTGAAGATCATAAGAAAAGATTTATCTCCGCCCCTATAGTCTGTCATTTCTACCCTGACAGAGAAACAATTTTGGAAACCCATTCCTCAAATTTCCTCTTGGATGCGTTGTCGCACAGTTTAAAGACAAAAAGCTAGATCCACTCGCTTTCCACTCACGGAAGCTAAGCCCTCCGGAGCAAAATCATGAGATCCATGATAAGAAACTATTGGCGATTTTGGAAGCTTTTAAATAGTGGAAACAATACCTGGTCAGAATTGAAAAACCAGTGACAGTCTACAATGATCACCAGAATCTACAAAACTTCTTTACTCCTAAGTTATTGAATCCGCGGCAAATAAAATTGGCTCAGCAACTGGCGAACTACAATTTCATGATTGTATATGGACGGATAAAAGGAGGCAGAAAGCCAGATGCACTAACATGAGAGCCGGAGTACCGTCCGGAGGAGGGAACTGCGCATAGCGAACAGGCAATACTCAAACCCTCCCACATCCAAATTACACTACTGCAGTCAAATCAACCAGAAATGGAAGAAACAATAATTGGCACAGAGTCTACTGGTTCCTTGCGAATAAAATTGCTTACTCCAAAAGCACGAATGCCTACTAAAGGGTCCCGACTAGCAGCCAGAAACAACCTGTATGCACTAGAGCACTTTATAATTTCGACCAAAGGACAAAGGTTGGTGGAAACTTAAATTTCCGGCGGATTGACAAATGGAATATATGCATGGTTTGCTCCACAGAGTGGAATTGCTGCCAAATATGTGATCAGCATTGGCGGAGGGGTAATTTTATGCTGATTACACAAGAAAAGTCCAGGTTATTATAATAAACCATGGAAATCAAGATTGCCATATTGGCCAAGGGCACCGAATGGCACAAATGATTATTGAGAACATACACATGGCTGAGCGGTTAGATGTTGATGGACTGGCAGAAACTGGAAGTGGCAAAGTCGGATTGCAGTAATGATATATCACCCAGACGATTAGCCGCTACAAAGTCCCCGGTAGTTGTCGCATAAGTACTAGCGGACTAGGCCGAAAATGATTTTCTTGATGAAATAGACAATGGTTTAAATTATGTGTATTGGTACAATCTTATAGAATGAGTACGAAAATTCAACACAGTATTAAGAGTATACTATGTCCACGCTTGTGTGAGGAGTATTGTAGTATTAAGGTAGAGTGGTAGTAGTTCTTGTCCTTAATTAACTACAACAAAGTAGGGGCAACCAGCTATTTATACAGGTGCTTATCCTCCTTGGACTTGGTAACAAAATAGGGAAAACCTTGTAAGCAACATCAGTGCGAACATGTTTGTCCCAAAAAACTACCAAGAACATACCAATAAAATATGCGTAATGTGAAGTCGTGTGCGCGAAATATACGGAAAGATAACTCATGATACATGACCGGTAAAAGGTCACCTTACATGGAAAGAGAACTGAGAAATCCTGCACATAACATAAGAAATATACGCATTAATTCTCAACCATTATCATGAAATATAACTAATAATATGATATACCCTAGCTGTAGTAATATTTGTTGTTTTGCTGAGTAAACTAGAAATTATCTAGCAGAGACATAAACAATATTACCGGAGGAAATATACATATGAAACGAATTGAAGAATTTCAACCACCATCATCCACGACAAGACAAAGGGATACTCCTAATATATAATGCTATAATATCCATGGTTGATATTAGGAAATATAACCTGACATTATTAGACACAATCAAATAGGTAAGCCTATACGATCTAGACTGGCAGGAATGCAAGCAGGAATTGGAATCATTAAACAAGGGGTGCAACACATTACCAGGTCACTTTGCAGTAAATAAAGGACTGATATACTATAAGAATCGCATACACATTCAAGAAAATGAGCAGCTGCAGACAAATATAGACAAAGGTTGCCAGACTCTAAGGGAGCAGGACACTTACGACAGGTAAAGACTCTGGAAATAGTTATCAGAGACTTTTACTGAAGTCGGCTGAGAGCGTGGATAATTAACTATGTACGGTCATGCAATGAATGTCAACGTAATAAATCCCCACAACATCCGCGGTTCGATCTGCTGCAACCTCTAGAAGTTCCATTTGCAGCCAGGTCATCCATATCGACGGACTTCAAAATACAACTACCAGAATCACAAGGAAGAACAAAAATTATTCTAGTAGTCGATCAATTTACAAAGATGGCTCACTTTATTAGGTCGGAAAGTGATGCAACTGAAAAAGAGGTTGCAAATGTATTCTTGAGGAAATTCTGGAAGCTACATCAACACCAAGAGGAATATATCTCCGACATGGATGCAAAGTTCGCGTGAGAACTTTGGGAATCCCAATGCAAAACCTGGGGGATAAAACGAAAGATATCATCTGCGCACCACCCGTAAACTGATGGACAAACAGAGAGGACCAACCAAGTGCAGGAAGGATACCCCAGAAACTTTGTCAATTATGATCAAATAGATTGGTAACAGTTGTTACCACTAGCCTTGCATGCCTACAACAATTCTGTAACGAATGCTCTTAGCATGTCACCATTCTAAGCCAACTATGGATTCCATCCATAAACAGAATGGATGAAGGAATACGAAGCACAAAATCCAGGTGCCCAGCCCTATGCACAATGGATGCAAACAATACACCAACAGGCTAGAAAAGCCTAGAAACATACATGGGAAAATTTGAGCAAATATTACAACTGAAAGGATAAGCAGCAACCAGACATCAAGGTCATAAACCTGGTCATGTTAAATGCAAAAAACATACGCACTATGAACCCCTCTAATAAGCTTAGCCCAAAGCCCTGGACCTTTTAATGTATTGGAAAAAAAGGGGAGATTATGCCTATAAACTAGAAATTTCACGAAGATGGAAGATCCATCAGATATTTCATATATCATTGTTGGAAGCCTATCGGGTATTCAAATGACCAACAAGGAAACAACCTTTCCACTAGGAAGAGGAAATCGATTCAGATTTTAAAAGGGAAATCAAAAGAATCGTGAAGAGTGAAATCATCTCTTATACCCCGCAAGTTGGATGTCGTAACTGACAAATACGTAAATTACGTTATCTTGTCATGTGGAATGGTTGTTACGAAGATGAAAATACTTGGGAACCACCAGAACACTTGGGGCATACACAGAAATTGGTGAAACTATTTGATAGCGAGAATCCAGATATGCCACAGCTGGCAGATATTGAATGACTTGGAAGAGGTTTTCCTGATGTGGCCAAGCAAACACCTTAGGTCTTTTACCCTATCAAGTCGAGTTCAAGAAGGGCATGTGTAAATTTTAGAATTGTTTAAATTTGGGTTTTATTTTTACCTTTATTTTTAAATTTTATTTTTATTTTTAATGTGTTACCTAAAGAGAGGGTAACTTTTGAAAAGCGATTCGGGAGAAACCACAGATAGGAGGGAGCTCATGTTAGGCACAAATGACTCCCAAGAGGATTACAGTACTATTCAGAAGGAACTGCATGAATCTGAACCTCTCCAGAAATTACCCGCATGCAGCCCAGGCATTCACCCTGGGAGTCGACACTGGCACCTTGAACAGTTACTTGTTTACTATGAAAAACGACTAATGGGCACACATCTAATAACCCGTATATGTTGTCGCCGTCCATCCGACCGCATGGTCTCCTCTGGGTATTGGTGAGGGCCTCTCTGACTACGTCTGGTAAGGGGAATGAATCGATTCCATTAAGAATTTGCGGAGTTATACCCCGTTGAAGTTGAAAGAACTGGGAAGTCCGGGATGGTTATGAATGCAGAATTGAAGTAGGCTACTCAGACACAAACCATGAGTACGCAGACGCCGCCATGATTCCTCTAAGGTCAATGAACCTATAAGAAAATGTTGATAAGGAGAGGCAGTGAAGACGAGAAGGTATTGGCCCGATCGTGAACACTAGTCATCCTGAAAGCCAGCTGCAGAGCCTGATAAAACGGAATGCACTAGACCCGGCCAACAAGACCCAGCTGTCCCCTTGGAGTTCTAGGAAGTTATTGGTACACTCCAAACTGGGTGGCCATATCTTAACAGCCGAAACAAGGATGACAACTCAGACTAAGTGGGTCCATACCTTCAGCGAGGTTCGGAGCTCTGATCATACTGTCAGCTGTGCAGGGGAGGAGAAAGGTTGGGGTCTAAGCGGGTTCGCTCTCGCATTTGGAGACAAAGGTTGGGGAGAAAATACCTTTTTATTTGTAAATCCAGTTGTATTTGGCCAACTATTAGACACAGGATATAAATATTGAAGTCCCTCACGAGCTTTAGATATCATCAAGCAACGGACAAGAGATCTTATCAACATTATAAGTTTTTACTCTAACATCTTTACTGATGAGTCTTCCTGCACAATCCCTTTTACAAAGAATGATTTAAGCCTAGTCTCATTTCGCTTGCCCTTAGAATCGACTACCCATAACACCATGTCGGATATGATTTCTGTGGGTAACCCATGAAGTTTCCTAACTTCCTTGATTAATGCTTCCGCAACTTTGTTTACATTCACTTTACTTCTAAGCCAATACAAAGGGACATTTTGGTGAACCAGTCGACTACAACCATGATCATGCTATATCCTGAACATTTCGGAAGTTGTGTGATAAAATGTACCGTGGTAGATTCCCAAGGAGCAAATGGGACCTATAGTTGTTGTAACTGCATAAAGTATGCATGTCTTGGTGCCTTTGCCATTTGGCACTTGGTAGAGGATAGTACATAGTCGTTTATCCAGTTGGTACTTCCTTTCCAGTAAAACTCTCTGTTTATGATTTCTAGAGTCTTTTCTAGGCCAATGTGTACTGCAATCTTAGAGTCGTAATAGCCTTTCGGAATATCAGTCTGCAGAGTTTGGTTTTGTGGAACATCAAGGCATTCTTTATAGAAAAGCATTCCATCAGCTAGGGTCAGTTGTTTTTGCATTTCTTAGTCATCATCCAGTAGACGTTCCACCTCCTCTTTACTGCTTAACCAATCTGGGGACTCGTTTGCCATTTCCATAACCGGTTCCAAGAATTTTATATCAAATATCTTGAGTTCGAAATTAGTAATTATTGCTTTGGACATTAGAGTTTGGCCCTTATTGCAAATTGGATGTAAGGTAATGTTGGTTGAGACCGGATATTCCTGCTTTGAGTCAGAATATAGGAAGCATAATCGTGGTTGGGAATCTTCCAACCGTATACCTGAGCTGCCAAAACCTTGGCTTGCTAGTTCGGTATCATCTAGCTCCTCGACTTCATGAAGTTCTTTCACATCAATCTTTTTATGATCATCTGCGCTATGCGGTCTCCTGTATGTAAATATAAAGCATTGTGAGTAATATTGACTAGGAGGATTTAACCCTCTCCTATATTGTCCGCATCCACTACTGCGGCTCCAATGGTAATACCATGCTTGACAATTAATCCACTATATGGTGCAATACGCGCATATGATCCAATTAGTAGTCAAATAGCCAATCATGTTCCTATGAGCGCTTGCCCTTTCCCAGGAGCGGTCTTTGCTTCGGTACTGTTCAGGTAATGGCCTGCCACTAACTTCGAACATCCGGTTGGGATTCATACTTCTAGTTGTAGTCTTTTAAGCTTTATCTTATTGGTGTGTTTCCCAGGAGGCAATCCTGGTCGGACCTATTTCGTAGTTGATATACCTGATATAACGGAGACAATTAACTATCAGTTATCCCAGAGGTTTTCAAAGTGGTGAGACTGATGTATAGCCTGCTTGGCATGCTCAGCCCCCTCCTTACGCCAGTACTCTGGCTGCCTGCTTAACGCATCCAGTTTGCCTCCTCTGGTTCCAGATCTGTAGACAATTTTAGAGTTAAAGGCGGTGAGCTTTCTGAGTCCAACGGAATTCTCGTCCTGACCAAGCCTTAGTTGTTAAGAAAGACTGCAGGTTTTGATGACCAGTATAAATTGTAAAAGGTTTATCTATTCCAGCAAGATAGTGTCGCCATTGTTGCAATGCAACCAATATTCCGAACAATACCTTGATGTGAAAGTCATAATTGCGTTCAGCGGGTCTCAACTTTCGGTAGTGGAAAGCAACTGGATATAGCTTTTTGTCCATGTACAAAGGTAGGACACGTCCTAGTGTGCAATCGCAGGCATCGGTTTCCACGACTCTCTACCTACGCGGATGGAAATGAGACAATATTGGCAATGTAATGAACCTGCGTTTGAGCTCCTCAAACACGGATTGTTGTTTTCCTCCCCAAGAAAAATCCTCACGGTTTCCCTTAAGCAAATCAGCAATTGGGGTACAGAGCACATAGAAATTCTTCATGAATCTTCGCTAGAAGTAGGTGCAGCCCATAAATATTTGAATTTCTTTAACTAATGTAGGTGGTTTCCATGACTTGATGGATTCCACTTTACGCTCACTCAAAGTGACTCCATCAACCGCCTAAATATACCCCAGGAACTCACCTGATATCGCATTGAAGGTGCTTTTCGTAAGCGAGACAGCCATTCTGTATTCTCGTAATCTTTCTAACTCTTGCTTAAACAATATGATATTATCGATCTCGCCTTTATAGTAGATAAGTATATCATCAATGTATACCACAACTCCTTCATAAAGGAAGTCCTTCAGGATCATAGTCATAATTGACTGCAAGGTGGCTGGTGCATTTACAAAAGCAAACGGCATGACATTATATTGATATAAGCCATGTCGTGTTCGAAAACAGGTGTTCCACACATCACAACTTCTTTTGCGGATCAGGTGGTAACCAGCCCCAAAGTCCAGCTTGATGAAAATAGTGGCTCCTTCCACACGGTCGTGTAGTTCGGTCATAAGGGGTAGTGGTTATTGGTTATAGATAAAGACTTTGTTTAATACTCAATAGTCAACTACTAACCCTAGGCGTCCATCTGGCTAAGGCTCAAAGAGAATGTGAGCTCCTGCCTGTGATGTGCGAAGGGAAATTTTCCCTTGTTTCAACATATTATCCGGCGATGTTTGCAGTGCTCTACCTGCATTTCCGAGAGAGGATATATAGGTCTACAGGGTGGTTGAGTATCAGGTTTGAGGTCAATATCATGGTCAAAGGTTGGATGAGATGGTATTTTCGCCTCTATTGAGGGGAGAAAAAGCTCTTTGTAACTGTGGTACTCTGCTGATAGAGTATTGAGTATTATATTTCCTTATCATCTACCTTCGTAACTCGTCCAATAACCACTACCTCTATGGCTTCTATAACCACCTCATCCCATTTGATTGAGATACATACATCTTGTGGCAACAGATGAAGTTGACTTTCTGAATCCTCAAAGATCCAGTTTTCCGGGTCTTGAACTCTCTTTATAGGGTGTTCATTATTCCACCCTCCGAAAGGGATTATGATTCTGTAGTTGCCTTTAGGTGCAATCTCACACAAAATCTTCGTTAAGTGTATATTTTTCCCAATTTCCAGGTAAGGGAGAAGGGTATAATCCCTTCCCGTTGAGAATAGATCCCCCGTAAAACCCTAAATTGGTCTAGGATCTTTGTGAGATTAAAAAAGATGATTCAAACCTTGACAACAGTTTTGTGCAGGACGAAATTATTAGATCTTGAGTCTAATAGGACTTTTATTGGATATGGTTTCCCAGACACATAGAGATTTGCAGTTAATTCAGGGCATTGGTAGTGTTTAGGTGTCTGAAGAGTGAGCTTTAGTCGGTTCTGCGACGTTATTATGTCGGTTGGACCTCGTTTTGAAAACCTTATGGTTATATAGCTTGGGTGTTCATAACAACGCTAGCATTGTTTCGACCATATAGGTCTCCTCAGAAGAACTAAACAAATAATTAATCTTCAAGATTCTGGGCGGCATACTAGCATTAGTCTTTACCCACTGCTGAGGGGCTCCCAAAAAATTAAAACCACTGTCAATTGGGGAGAAACCCCTAAGACGCTATAAAAATGTATTAAGGAAAAAATATACTTCCTTAACTATGTAGCAAGCAAATTGCCTAAAGTAGTAATATGTTTGGATATAAAATTTTATTTCCAAAAAGAGTGCCAAATTGCAAAAATGGAGACCATTTCCGAATTTGCACTAGCCTGTACTCAAAAGGGAAGGAATTGTTTGGCTTTTTGCTCTATAAATGTTGTCGCAAAACACCTTCTCTTTGGGTTGACCATTGGTAACTTAGTTGGTGGAGTCTTGCCTTGGCCAGGTGGTCTCTTCACTAAGGTCCTGCGTTCAAGCCTCTCTGAACTTAGAGTAATTGAGTACCAGATTCTACAGTCAGTTGACTAGTGGAGCAGTTAGGCTGCCCATAAACCACTCTTCAACTAAAAAAAAAAATATAAAAAATAAAATATATGATCAAAATAAATTCTCATTGTATTTTACCAATTTTCGAACTTTGGGGGCTCAAAATACTGCTACTGCGGATGGGGGTAGGATGGTGGGCCAACCTGGTATTTTGCCAAATTTTTCCACAAAGTTGTAATCCTTCCTGTCCCCAGCCTAGGGGGATCCCTTTTTTCGATTACGATTACTAGTTTCCTAGTACCCCGACTACCCAATAGCTATCTCTGTTGGTTCCATTAGGACATTTCCGCGTCCGATAATTCCTATTACCGTAGTCTAGGTTCACTCTGCATGTGATTCACCATTGGTGGCACTGTTGCCGTCGGTGGTTTGCGCAGGAATTTCGGTCAGTCCTTAGTTAGGGGTTTAACGAAGGTTCTTGCAACCACAATGTCCTTTCAGTATTTTCTCCCTTTCTGGTTGCTAAGGCCACAACGATTGCAACCCTTTCCTTTGTTTCACTTATCAACAACCTCTTGTGGGATTCAGTTATATGCTTTTTTCCACTCTGTGTACTAATCCTTATTTTAGTCACCCCCTTTCTTTTCGGATGAGTTTGGCTGAATCCTTTTCTATTTTTGATCCATGAATCCACCGGACCATCACTTAGCGCAGACACCTTTATTGATATGATCACGTTTCCTTTTCTAAGAGATGGATTCATCGTGGATTCACCTTTCGAAAGTTTCTGCCATTCATGGAATTCCTCCTCTTTACTACAAATTCCCCTATAGTTTCCATCCATTGGTCATCGGAGGAGAATTTTAAATGCAATAACCGCCGCAAAATTTCTTCTGGACGTTTGCTTTCCACTTATACCCTACAACTAATTCCCTTAAGGCCGGCTTTGAGTTTGTGGTTTTTGTGGAGAACAAGATAAGTCTATATTTTTCCCATATAGAATACCTTAGTCGTTTCTACTAGGGCTCGTCATTCCTCTTTGATGCAGTTGTATCGCTTTGTAATTTCTTGTCGAAGGCGTTCCCATGTGGAATAGTCCAGGTGTCGAGTATATCCACCTAATTCACCCATCACCTTCCGGTATTTCTCCGTAAAGGGTGCCACTTTGTTTTCCCCAAGGTTAAAACTATTCAATGAACATGATTTTCACACCGTATAGGGTTGCGATCGTAGTAGTCTTCACATGCTGTCAACCAATTTCACAAATCTTGGTTCCCCTTTACTTTAAAGAAGTAAGGTGGTTCCACTATTAGCTTAGCAGGCCGGGAGGGTGCTCCAATAGGTGGTAAGAAAGTTATAGTCAAAAGGTCTTTAGGTACATTGTTTCTTAGAATAAAAGGTAAATGGGGAGCGAGTTCCGGCCTGCTGACCTTTGTGCCCTCTCCATCCTCTCAATCACTATCGGACCCTTCTTGTTGATCGGTGTCAATGGCATCATCAAGGTTCCCTGGTGTTGGTGGTGGTGGTAGGTTATTTCATCCACGGTCAACGCCTTTTCCTTTATCCTTCCTTTGAGGTAACATAGATTGCTTACTAGGAATAGTACCTTCTAAGTTTACTATTGATTGACTTCGGTTGGACGGTCCTGGGTCACCATCACTAGGTTCATTCTGTGTTGGTCCAGGGGTCCTTTCCGCCAACTAAAGTACCAGAGCATCCAGGTAGGCCTTCATACCTGTGCTCTGTTCTCGTTACTGTTGAGGAGCAATTTCGTGTTGCTCCTTCATCCTTCAGGTCCATTCCTGTTCCTGTTGTTGCAACTTAATATTAAGTTCAAATAGTGCCTTTTCAAGGATTCAGTCACTAGTTTCTGAGATGTGGGCCTGTTGCTCCTGTTGAGCCTGTTGGTGTCGGAACTCTTCCTGAACCTGGGCACGTAACCTTTACTGCTCCCCTTTGAGTCGCCACTCAATTGTTCTAATGCACGGCGACCTTCTTGTATCTTACCATCATTGATAACTTCACCTCTAGCTATACTGCTGTGCAGCAATTGTAGCTTTGTAAAACCATGCCTGACCTCCTGTGATAGGACTGAGATCGCAATATGAGTCTCATCTACACTTTCTTTCAGGGATCGTCCAGATGGCGTAATGCATAGACCACATTTTGCTGGAAATTATCTTGCGTATTGACACGCTTCTTGGTACGCATGGCAGGTTTCCGAACTCTTGATGGTGGACGACCCAAATGCGTAATGAGAGATCCAGTGCGGCTTCGGGACAGAATGAGAGATGACGAAGGGGTAGATTCGGTATCATCCTCTTCTATCATCCAATCTGGTCCCAAAGGACTAGTAATAGGTGTGCCACCTAGTGCCATACCCATGGTTCGTGTTGACTTCTAGGTGTCTTTTTAAAGAATATTTTAGTGAACCGTATAGTTCAACTATATCAAATCGCGCCGTATGCTCAGCAGTTAGTGTCTCTACCAAAGAGGGAAGGTAGATTATTGTTTCCGATTTGTAAAAGCAGATGTATATCTTGTATCTAGACGATAGATATGTTGCGTATATTTTAGCTGTATGCGCGCAAGCTGTCGAAGTACCTCTGCTCCAAGATCCAGTATGTACTCTTTGCAGCAGATAGGAAATACATTGTCAAAGTTAAGATGTTGGAAAGCCACACGATGTTGGCACTGAAGAAAACTTGGAGCGTCGAAGTATTTTCTAGGCTGGAGAGAATATCGTAGTGCTCTGGTGACAGGAGAGTAACAATATAGTCTTACGAGGTAGCCAATTCAGAATTGTTGAAATATCTAGGCTGTGCTCGTATTGGGAAAATCCGACAACTGTCAGGAAAGCGCAATAAAAGGTATGATAAACATAATGTATTCTCAAAGGCTTAATAACTTGTAAACTGGTTATATTGTTAAGGTCTCGTCTCTGTTGTTTGATGATCCCTTAACTACTGGGGTTTTTTTTTTTTTTTTTGATTATCTTATTGAATTACTGTTTAAGGTACAGAAACTACATAAAGCGCGAGCTATGGCAGAAAGAAACCTCCAACTACAGTCCATCCCATCCCCCCGTAGCTAAAAAAACCCTCTTACCGAAACAACTTTAGGCACTTGGGTAGAAAAAACTACAAAGAAGAAACAGGCCTGAAATCTTCCAAACGACAGAAATCCTTTCACCTCTGCAGACGAGCGACATAGGAAATAAACAAAGTCCAACAGTGAACAAGAACCAATTCCCCAAAAGGAAACAAAACACCTAAGCGAGAAACCAACCTGAAATATCAATTTGGCCAACGGCACAACATCCCATATCCCGCTAATCCTGGAGGATACGGTGGGCGGCGGGGGCAATTAAATCCCCAGGCGCGTAGAGGAGAAAGGAATCAAGACGAAGGAGGTCGGTAAGCCGATAGAGGAGGAGGGAGTATGTGGTAGACCATGTAAATCGCCGGATCCTCCGGAAATCGTGGCAGTATGGTGCCAGTATGAGGGTGAAGCAGTAGGGTGCCAGCCAGGTAGCAGTAGGGTGCCAGCCGATCAAGCGTCAGGAGGAGAGGTGAGGAGAGGATAGAGGAGGAGCAGACTCAAGGACCAATGGAGTCGTGTGCGTGGCCATCTAGGCAGTTCTCATCAAAGTGAGAGTGGGGGAATCGACCATCATACTGCTAGAGCAACTGTAGGCCTGTAGAAAGTTTCCCCCTTCTGCAACCCTGTCTCCCAGCCGTATAGAGAGGTCAGAGGGAATTCCCGAACGTCCAAATGTTAAGTGAGGCAGAGCAAAAATGCTAAGCGTGGCAAAACAACAGCGGGGAAAGGAGAGCAACCATCATCAAAGATGGCAGAAGAGGTGAGAATGAGGTCAAAGGGGTAGCCCTTAAAGAGCAGGGAGAGGAGGCAATCATCAGGACAAATCCACACACCCTGGCATGGCCAAAGGGTGAGGTTGAGTTGAAACAAAAGTGGTGATGATTTCTCGTGGTGTTGAGATTTCAATCGCCGGGTGTATAGAGGAGACGGAGGATGTCCCCAAACTACGGGGTTTTGATTTTTTTTTTTTTTGTTTATCTCATATATTCGCTGTTAACATACAGAAACCTGCATGGAGCGCTAGCTATGGCATAAACGAAACGTTAATTCCCAAAGTGCAAAACAAAAGAAATAACCGCACAAGTTCTCCCCTGTTGATGACCATACCGTCACCGCGCCCAGCAATGGCGAATAATTCAAAAAGTATAGAATGAAATGACCCCAAAAGAAATCATAACCGAAAGGAAGGATATAAGTATAGAAGGAAAGTCAAACCGCTCAGTCTGAGTCATAGTCGGGGGAGGAGGAGGCTGCAGTAGCAAAAACTGCTGGCATGGGGGGCGGGAAGTATGTGCGAGTGGCGCGGATGTATGAGGCAAGACCAAGGATCATGTCCAGGTCGGCCCACAGTGGAGAGCCATGGTCCATCGTAGACAGCTTCAGAAGTTAAAGCTGGCGTTCTCGGGACTTGGAGGGGCAGTGGAGAACTGCATGCTTGAAGGTTTCGTCCTCTGAGTCGCAGGAAGGGCAGGTGGGAGAGCGATCGGCATCGTTCCTAGAGGGTTGCGCGGCAATATAGCTCTTGCCAGCGCGCATTTGGTGGATTCGCCCAGCTGTGAAGCGGTCGTGGCCCATGAAGCCATGTGGGCGTAGGGACGGCTTGTAATGGTAGTAAGGAGGGGGCGGGGACAAGAATGTCCAATCAGTGAGGAGGTCCTTTCTGCACTCCTCATTCATCATTTTTTAGGAGACAGCACCTGGGATCGGAGGAGGGGCGACTAAGACAGTGCCCGGCAGAAGGTGTGAGTTTATCTGAGGGAGTTTGACCCCATCCGCTGCCACCTTGACCAAGAGGTAGCACATTGCATCGATTGGGAGGTGAGAGCGGACAGCGGGTATGGGCCTTTATTGGTTCCAGCGGAGTGGGATGTAGTTGGTCCTAAGGCCACGAAGGAGGTGGCGGGAGGTGTCCCCTGCCCTAAAATTGGAGTAGGATGGAAATGATGAGGGCAGCCAGGCTGCGGCTGGCTTGATCTCGGGGGGGGAACAGGCCAGCCTTAGTGCGGCCATTCTTCGGCGATGAGGGAGGAGCGAATTAAGTGGGGTGAGGCAAGCCTCAAAGGGAAGGATAGATACAGGAGTCGATGAGAAGCAGTTGGTGACCCATCGTTGGATCTAGCTCCAAAAGACCTCCATCTTACCCATCATTGCAGCGTTGGGGACGAGGAGGTCAGCTCCGTAGGTGAGGATAGGTAGCAGCAGGCCCATGGCCAGTCTGCGGTTCAGGTAGGGTACTATGCCTATGCCAGG
>QFET01014513.1:2427-16540 GCA_003316355.1 Tuber calosporum
GAAGACACAACCCCAACCTCTTCCCCCCCATCACAACCCCAAACAGCCACGACAGGGGCAGAAGTGCTACTACCAGCCATCGTCGGCTGCCCAAATAACCCTAGAACCGCTCCCGACGCATTGCAAGGGAGGGAAGCATGTGAATTGTCTGATGAAATAGTGGTAGTAGTAGACCTAGGCCGAGGCGAACTAGAAGCAGTAGTAGTAGGGTGAAAAAGCGGGAGCACAGCGCCTCCAGCATCACATGGGAAGAGCGGGGCTTGGTGGGGTGGTTCTAGCTGTTGCAGTGCCCTAGGAAGTGTGAGACGGGGATTTGGGGCGCTAGTAGTAGTAGAAGGATGAAAAAGCGGGAGTACAGAGCCCGCAGCATCACATGGGAAGAGTGCGGCTTGGTGGGGGGGTTCTGGCTGTTGCCGAGCCCCGGTAAGTGTGAGGCGGGGGTTTAGGGCGCTTTGAACACGCACGAGTCGGTGCTGCCGGGTTGGGGTGGTGGAAGGGGACACAAGTGGTACTTTGGGACCTGCGTCTGCAGGCATGAAAACCGTTCGTTCAGTCATTACCTTTGACTGGGATAAGTCCACGTCTGCAGGCTTTATTTCACAACCCGGGGGTGTGCTGGTAGGCCTGCCCCCCGAGAATAAGGGTAGTACATTACCATCAGCGTCTGTGGGGAAGTAAACCCCTGGCAAAACATTGTCTGTGGGTTTTCCTGAGTCGGCATCCTGAACTGGGGTTGACATTTTTTGAGTGTTGGTATTATGTAGGCTTGCTTGTTTGTTCCGGTGAGCTGTGTACTAGTAGTGGCAGTGGCAGTGGCAGTGGCAGTGGTGGTGGTGGTGGTAAAGAGGCATCTGAGAAGGTATATATCGTAGTTTGAATTTGTAGGTTGATACATGAATTCATATTATCTGCAGTATGTTTTACTTGGCTTGACAGTTGGTCGAGTGAGACGTGGTGATTGTGATGGGTGGTTCAGGGTGGGGGTGGACGTTTAGGATTCAACGGGGGATTATCACAGACGCGCCATGTTGCGCTGAGCCATTTCAAATTTCCTTTGGAAGACATACTTTCAGTCTTCACTGCTGTATCATTCTGCATCGATTGTATCAAGCCTTATCAAACCTTACCTTAACCACTTTCCCTTCCCTTCCCTGCTCCCCGTTCTCAAGATTACCCCTGCCTGAAGCACCGCCCAGACCCCCCCCCCACCAACGAACCGGATCAACCCTTGGGCAGTGGTGAGCTTGTCTAAGTCAATAAACCAAACCTTTTCAATTCAAGCAACCAAACAGGTTCGCGAAAAAACGGTCAAAGCCAACCAACAAATATGTCCTCCTCAGCAAACACCGCGAAAAAACGCTTGACAAAATCTGCCCCCACGTCCACGAAACAAAAACAAAAAGCGAAATCACGGTCGACGCAGAAAGTCACCACTTCCGACGCCAAGAACGATTCAACGTCTGCGGGGTCTTCCGAATCTGCATTTGAATCTGAGTCTACATCTGATTCCGGAGAAGAAGAAGAAGAAGAAGCATCCGCGTCATCGGAATCCGACGAGGAATACCATCCCCCGACAGAGTTCCTCCGTCTTCCGCCGCCCTCGCCGTCCAGTCGAAACCCGTTCTCGTCCGAGAACCTCGCCGGGAAGGAGTTATGGCTGATATCGGCGCCAACGTCGGCACCACTGTCAAAGCTGGGGAGTGTCAATGCTGCCGACGTACTGGAGAATGCGCAGGTGCTGGGAACGAGCAGTGGGCGGATGTTTTCGGTCCGCGAGACGGATGAGGGTGCGGGTGTGCAAGTTTTGGTGCCGGATGGGAGCGGGGGGTATTTACTTGGTGAGTTTGTTCTACCACTAGTGCTACTTTTGGTTCGGAGAGAGGAGAAATGGGGGCGCTGATTCGAGGGGAGTGGTTTGAAGGTGGGAAGCCGATTACGAAGTCTGTGCAGTTCTTTGAGACGTTGCCGGATAGGAAGGTTCCCGATAAGAGGAGGGAGAGAGCAGTTGCGAAGAGTATTAGGGTTCAGCCTGATGGGTTGAAGATGAGGTTCAAGCCGATGGGGTATGTCGGTGATCAGGATGAGGATGGCATGCCGGATGCCGTAGAGCCAGAGCTTTTAGAGCCTGTCAGGAAGAAGAAACGGTGGGAATGTGGGGAAGAGGAAGGGCTTATTCGAGTGAAGGGCGAGAGGGGGGAATATAGGGAAAGGAAACCTAAGATCAAGAAGAATAGGAAGGAGATCCTTTCTTGAACTGGGTTTTTTTTTATCTTTTCCACATGGTGAGGGTAATTGGTTATGTTGGGGGTTGTATTATACGGTATCATATTGTTTTGGGCGAGTATCCAAAAGCTCTTGCCATTTTTTGTGGTACAATTGGGGAAAGGGGGTTTTTTGATATTTTTTTCTAGAATTTAGACTCTGGTTCCTACTTGCTCCTGGGCATCTTGTTGTCGTTGAGTTTGAACCTGAATGATTTCCGTCTTTTTTCGCTCCTGCTTCCCTTGGATGTCGGTGATTTGCTTTTCAACGCGCGTGCTGTTTAGGCCGGTTAGTTCTGGGCTCAAGAAGGCGGGCACAGTGGAAGGACATACATTTCTGAGTTGATAAATTCCAATCTCTTATCCACATTCATTACCGCCTCCGACTTGTCCTGCTTGACGAGCACGGGCCCAATGAGCTTGTAGATATTTGCATCATCGGCCAAACTCGCGAATTCCTGCTCCTCAAGTTAGTTAGTTAACCCTATTACTATCCTATGCGGATATATAGCACCTTCTGTACGGACTTATTCTCCTGAAGCTGCGAATCTAGTTTCTGTCGCGCCTTGACGATAGAGCTCATGTCTATCCCCCATCAACATAAGTTAACACCCATCAGAAAATACAATAAAGAACAAATACCTTTAGATAGAGCCTGGAACTCATCTGTAAGATCTTGCAACACCTTTCCTGCCATAGTGTAGCGATTAAAATACGAACGTTTTTTTCCCCTTGAGCACTCTGTCGTACTGGAGCATAATATCACAGGAACTGTTGGGTGTTCGTTCAATGGGGGGATGACAATGACATCGCCAAGACTTTCACTGGGTCGACGGCCAAAGCCTCTCTCTACCTTATTTTTTTTGCTTTGCATTCAGTGCGAGTATCGATCGGTATCTCCCCTTTCTCCTTCCTCTTCTCCTCATGAGCTCCCCCGCCCTACTATAAACTCTTATTCCTGCTTGGGCTTCATAACTGATTCAATAGTTACTTGCTTTTCTATAGATCATTCCTCGCTGCTAGCATTTGTTTTTCCTTTCTTCCTCTTCGCTTGCGCTCCCCGCATTTAAGTTTAGTTGGGTTTGCCTTTCTAGCACTTGCCATCGCCATGTCTAATACCGATTTCGTCGGGGTATGTTCCTCTCTCACCGCTTCTCCCCACCCTTCTCTGCGATGAGGATTTATAGGCTGAGCTGATGGATGATTTAATTAGAAAGCGATAACCATCGTCAAGAAAGCAATTGAGGAGGACACTGCGGGAAACTATGAAGCCGCATACACCCAGTATTACTCCGCCCTGGAATGCTTCATGCTAGCTTTGAAGTGGGAGAAGAACCCGAAGATGAAGGAGAGCATCCGTGCTAAAGCTGCCGAGTACATGGAACGAGCTGAGAAGCTCAAGACGCACCTTGAGGAGGCTAAGGGGAAGAAGAAGCCTAGCAAAGTTGGTGTGAACGGAAAGGAGAATGGAGGTGGGCAAAGGGGGAGGTATGTATTTCTTCTTCCCTTTACCATTTTTGCATTTTGGGGGGCTGTGAGGGAATAGGGCTAACGGGAATTGTAGCGATGAGGAGGACTCCATCGATCCGGAGAACAAAAAGCTGAGAGGAGCACTAGCTGGAGCTATTCTTACGGAGAAACCGAACATTCGCTGGGAGGACGTCGCTGGTCTGGAAGGTGCTAAAGAAGCGCTGAAGGAGGCGGTTATCTTACCCATAAAGTTCCCCCATTTGTTCACTGGAAAGAGGAAGCCCTGGAGGGGTATTCTTCTTTACGGACCCCCCGGCACCGGCAAGAGCTATCTTGCGAAGGCTGTAGCGACGGAAGCGAATAGTACTTTCTTCTCGGTTAGCAGTTCGGACTTGGTTTCTAAGTGGATGGGTGAGAGTGAGAGGTTCGTGTTCTGCCGGCCCGGAGATGTCATCGTTGGGAGAGGGTTATTGATGTGTATCGCATAGACTTGTGAAGCAACTGTTTGCGATGGCGAGAGAAAACAAGCCCTCGATTATCTTCATTGACGAGGTGGATGCTCTTTGCGGAACTAGAGGAGAGGGCGAGAGTGAAGCCAGTCGAAGGATAAAAACCGAGATGTTGGTGCAGATGGACGGTGTAGGTCACGATACATCAGGCGTGTTGGTGCTCGGAGCTACAAATATCCCATGGCAATTGGATTCCGCTATTCGACGACGGTGTGTTACTCTCCCGGAGGGATTCGGATTAATGTTACTAACCCCGGAACAGATTCCAGAGGAGAATACACATCGCCGTTCCTGACCTTCCGGGCCGAGTCAAGATGTTTGAGCTTTCGGTCGGCTCAACGCCCTGCGCTCTCACTCCTCAAGACTACAAAACTCTCGGCCAAATGTCAGAAGGCTACACCGGCAGTGATATAAACATCGCTGTTCAAGACGCCCTCATGCAACCAGTTCGCAAAATCCAAACAGCGACCCACTACAGAAAGGTGCCTCCTCCTGTTCCCCTAGCTTTCATCCCAACTGACACTCTGCAGGCCATAACACCAGAACACGAGGAAAAACTAACACCATGTTCCCCCGGCGCTCCCGGGGCAATGGAGATGACATGGGTAGACGTAGACCCCGACAAGCTCATGGAGCCTCCCCTAGAGCTGAAGGACTTTGTGAAAGCTGTGAGAATGAGCCGACCCACCGTCAGCAAAGAGGACGTCAAGAAGAGCGATGATTGGACAAAGGAGTTCGGCAGCGAGGCTTGAGTTAGAGGATCAAGGAATTACTACCGGTAACAGCGGGAGATTTTCATGTTCAGTTTTTGCAGATTTTTTTTTCCTGGTTGGGTCTGTTCGGACGGTCTTGTCTTGTCATTGTTGTCGTGTATAGCTTATATATCGAGCTTCATCGTATGGGTTTTTTTCTCTCCTTTTTTCTCCTTTTCTTCTTTTCGAATGGTAGTTTGGCGGGTTTGTTGGGTTGACATGGCTGGGCTTTGGGGGGGGGGGGTTGGGCTGAATTAACTTGATCGGTTTATGATCTTTTACTTGAACTGCGGAAGTGATGATTGGGGTGTTTCGAGGGAATGTTCTGGTGGTTTAATGATGTGGATATAGAATAAAGCTGGATGGGTAGCTCTTTCGGTGTTTTCCAAGAGCTTTTTGAGGAGTTTGCGATTGCTCCTAGCTAAACCTCTTGCCCGGATATAAGCTAGAGCTAATCACTCAAAACCCAATAAAACCAGGGAGCCCATCGCTCTCAGTACCGATATGATACGATGTCAGTAACCAGGGAGCATTACAAGGTTAGGGTTAAGTTCCCTATCACGTGCCACGCACCCCACCCATATCACATCATTATCCTCTTATACGTGACACCACCAAACATAGGTATACGGCCACACCACCCTTCGAATCCCAAAGAACCGCCAAGCTCAAGTACAACTGATAAGACCACCACCGTCATAGCAGACAAGACAATGCCGAAAAGGCAAAGAGAGGATGATCCGAAACGTACCCCTCCCTCTCCCCCCTCCCGCGCGGCTTTCGTAGTACTAACAAACGCTGGCAAAAGCGCCCATGAGCGCTCTCGCGGCACGCAGACTTCGCTCGCTAGCTGCTGGCGCGCAGCACGTAGAGTCGGGGAGTGTGGAGAAGGAAGAGAAGGCAAAGGGAGAAGAAAGGGTGTTGGAATTACCGGGTGAGGAGATACGCAGACGTAGGGATGAGACTGAGATGGGGTGGAAGAAGGGTGGTGGTGGGAAGAGAGTTGTTATCAGTCATGTGCAGATTTCGAACAGGGGTGGCGATGAAGCTGTACCTAAACCTTCGGCCGAGGCGGCGGAAGGGCAGGGTGGTAATGAAGTGGACATGGACATGGAGGTTGATACGGTCCGGATGTCGAATTTCACACCCACTTCCGAGAACTATATCCCCGCTCGAGACGGGAGTTGTGTTGTCCGGATGGTACCTGGGGAGGTTTTTATCCCTTATAATGTCCCCCCGTCGGTGTATCGATCGGGCTAATCACGGTTAGGCACTCGTGATCCTCGGGGAATACGGACTCTGTGTAAGGGAAGGCGCCATCACCATCTCCGGTGCAAAATTAACTCGCGAGTCCGGGCATTGTCAGGTGTTTGCACCGAGCACGCATGCCTTACCAGAGATCGCCTGCGTGAAGGTTGGGGGGAAGAAGGAGAGCCCCGATACGGAGATTTTGATCACGAGCACGGAGTCCGGGGCACGGAATTTGGGGAGGACATGTCCGGCGGCTAATGGAATTTGGGCGCCGGTTGGGAGGGATACCGGAACATCTTTTTATCCAGTATGAATGATTATTCAAATTGGTATATTGGGGGGCCATGGCTGACGTTTAGGAAGTTGTTTACTACGGATACGCCTTTACCGGTTCTGACCATCCCAAACTCGTGGGAAAAGATGCTCGGGAGGATTGAGAAGACCACTAATACTGAAAATGCCGCACCCCCGGTCATTCTCCTTTCTGGGGGAAAGTCGGTCGGAAAGTCCACCCTCTCCCGGATTCTCACGAACAGGCTCCTCACCGCGGAAATCTACCCGAGAATCTACTACCTAGACGTCGACCCGGGCCAACCCTCCTTCACGCCGCCGGGCTTCCTCTCCCTCCACGCGCTTAAGAGACCCATCCTCGGACCCCCCTTCACTAGCCCGTCCCTCCCGAAAACCCTCATAACAGCCCACTACATTGGCTACACCACGCCACGCGAGGACCCATCAGCGTACATCCGCGCCATCCTTGCCCTTCTATCGGATTACTACTCCGCAGCGCTTACCGTCCCGGGCCCACTCCTCATCAATTCGGCCGGGTGGATAAAATCCCTGGGCCTAGAACTCCTCCAAGAGATTATTCAGGCCTCGTGCGCCACCGACATCATCTACATGACTTCAGCGCTGAGCCACTCAATCCCAATAGCGGATGTCCTCCCCCTAACAAACCCCCCGAGAATGCACGTATTCGAATCCTGCGCCAACAACGAGAACCCAAGATTCACAGCCGCGGACCTACGGACATTGCAAACCTCCTCCTTCATGCATTACTGCCAGGACACCCTGCGCTGGGCTGTCACGCCCCTCGCTGAAATCCCGCCCTGGCGCCTCCCATACGCCGGCCCGCACCCTGCAATCGACGGGGTATCCCTCCTACACGAAGAAGACCTCTCCCCTGCGGAACTCCTCACCGCCATCGATGGCACGCTAGTTGTTATCGTGGAAGTTGACGATGACGAAGAAAGCTTGAGCGAAACTGCAAAAATTATCCTAACGCCAGAGGGACTCCCATACTTCCCCACGCCGCCCACGCCGGAACGTTCACGTGCCGTAGGGATGGCGCTGGTTAAAGGCGTTGATGTGGAAAAGAGAGAGATCTGGGTTGTTGCTACGCTTAGTACTGATGCCGTCAAAAGGCTGCAAAGCAAGAGGACTGTGCTCGTGCGTGGGAGGTTGGAGTTGTGTGCCGCGGAGATTGTGGCGGGAGTTGAGGAGAACAGTGCTAGGCAGGGGGTGCCGTGGGTTCATTTTGGTGGGGGGGGTACTGGCGATGGGAAGGGCAGGAGTGCGTGGAGGGTTAGAAGGAATCTGATGAGAAGGGGGCAGCAGCCTGGGCTGTAGAGAAATGAAAGGCCGGGGGAGTGTAGATTGTTTACAACTCTACCGCGGATACGCATACCCGCACACGGGGAGGGTAGGAAAATTTGGAAAAATTGGCCCAGGATTTAGCGTCGGCCTTGTACTACGTATGGTGAGTGTGGTAGGTATATCCCTAACTCGGTAGACCACGATTATACACGAGTGATAATACATGAAATCCGCACTTTTCCACAACTACTGGTATAATGCCAGATGCCACAACTTAGGCTAGGCCGGCGGGTGAGGAAACGTGCAGCCCTCCTCACCCCTCCTGCTACATAGTAGCTTTCATCCTGTTCAAGTTCTCGAACCAAGTATAAGACTCTCCCGTACCGTTTCTAACTTTCAAAAAAAGGAAAAAAACCTCTTGAAATAGGGCATCCAGCCAGCGTCACCGCATTACTATTATTTTCACTAATTTTTTAAATCCTTAGATCGGCCTAGGCATCATACTATATACGAGGACTTACCAGTTCAATAAACCCTTAGTCAAAGGATAAAAGGTCAAAAGTATCACACACGATACTACTGTAATAAAAAAAAGTAAAAATATCCCAACTTGTATGATAACTTACCTATTCCTCAATGTTCTCCTTCAATGCAATTAGTTCTTTCCGGTATTGGGTTGACTGCACACCGCTCCTGAGAAAGGTATGATACAAGTATGGTAGAAAAAGGAAAATAATATCATAGACACTAGACTGGAGAAATGATACCAACTAGTCTGTCGTCATTTCTATTATTCTAGTTGACTTTTTTTTGAATTGTGTGCGTATGATATCATACCAATAAACTATGATACTTGTATTTATGTGCTTACGGTACCCTAGAAGTGCCAGTCCACAACCCCTCAAATGGGGGAGTATCATACATCCCATAAGTCTTGTATATCATACCGATATAGTATCCTATAACCCCTTTTCTTCTTCCTCTCCTTAAATCCACCACGACACCAAACGGATAAAACGCACATATTACTTCCTTCCTTCCTTCCTTCCTTCTCTATAGTATAATAGGTATGATACCTCGCTACTCTGAATATATAATCGACTTTCCATCAGTGCAAGTGAAAAGCTTCTATTCTTTTATTCTTATCATGCAGGTCCAGTGAGTGAGTGCCACAGATTGGGAAGGTGCGGAATCTGCATGTCCCCCTCTTGATGGGGCACTTGTCAATAGCTTGAAGTGAGAAAGGTATGATACCTACTTGGTGCACCCCCCCCCCCCTTTCGACTCACTGGGATGGATGGTTAAATGTGTGGTGGGAAAAGTGTCAGAGATGGATGTACAGTACGGTGCTTATCGCCCCGATGATTTTATCCTTCTTTCTTTACTTCATTGCTTCTTCCATTCAGATATTCGTTCCCTGGTACTTGTACGGTACTCGCGGGGTGGGAGTTTCTTTGATATAATAAGTTACATAAACCCAGCATGTTCTCTGAGACAGCCCTTGTATATCTATTCCTTTGTCCGTTTCCCAACTATCCAAATCAAACCCGAACCCGAACGCCATTCTATCATTTAAACCACAAAACCGAAATGAGCAGGACATCGTAATATATAAAAAAAGGACTATTTATTCCCCCCTCAACCGACACACGAGAAGAGACCTCACCCAACGTAAAATCTTTTCCCTCTTCTTCTCCTTCTTCTCCTTCCCCGCCAGCACATCCACCTTCTCCTCCATCACATCGCTGGAACTCCTCATGCTAAAAACCTCCACAAACATATCACCCGTACCGAGCGCATGATCCTCAGGCTTCAACCCCCTCCCATCCATCAAATACTTGTCAATCTCTCCATGAGCCAATAACAACTTGGCAATCCTCACTTTTCGGTGAATCACGGCGAGATGTAGCGGTGTGTGTCCCTCGTTATTCTGCGCGTTAACATCGACGCGCTTGTCGGCCAGTAGAGCCTTCACGGCGCCGACCGCGCCGTCCCGTTCCTCCAGCACCGCCATGTGAACCGCCGAGTGCAGTGGCGTGCAGCCATGCTGGTTGCGGGCGTTGACGGCGATGGCGGGGTGTCTGAGCAGCGCCTCGATGAGGTTGGGCCCGCGCGCGCGGGTAGCTTTATGCAGGGGTGTTTCCAAGCCGTGGTCTGCCAGGTTGACATCCACCCTTGGGTCTGCGCCAAGCAGGTTGATGATCTTTTCGTAGAGTTCGGTGCGCTCCTTGAAGGCTCCTGTCGCCGCGTGAGACAGCGGGGTCATTCCGACCTGACACTGGAAGTTGACGTCCAGGTCTTTGCGCTCCAGCAGCAGTTGCACCGCGTTAACCCTAGCTCTCTGTGCGGCGATACAGAGCGGTGTTTGCAGATAGGGGTCCGAGAGGTTGACGTTGACGCGGGGGCTTGAGATTAAAATGCTGGCGATGGCCTCTGCCGACCTTCTCACGGCATACTCTAATGGTGGGCAGCCCCCTGCGTTGACAGCGTTGACGTCGACCCTCGGGCAATCCAGTAACATCCGTAGTACGGGTTTGTTTCCACGCTTTAAAGCGAAGTGCAGGGGTGTATGATGCATCCGGTCCCCAAGGTTCACGTCGACGCGGGGATCATGGAGGAGCAATCTGACAACGTTCTCATCACCAACAAAAACAGCCCGATGCAAGGCGGCCATGCCATGCTTGACATGATCCACAAAATTCACATCCACTTCTGGTCGGGCCAGCAAGCTCGCCACATTCTCCTGCCCGCCAACTTGCACAGCGTAGTGCAAGGCCGAGCGACCATCAATGTCACACACATTCACGTCTATATCCGCCCGCCCAAGTAGGGCACGAACGACGTCCAAGCCGCCGCTAGGTTCCCGCACAGCGTAAGCGAGAGCGGTGGTGCGTCGGTAGTCGGTGGAATTGACGTCCACGTCCACCCTCGGAACCAGTAGCCTCACCATCTCCACACGGTTGCACACGGCCGCGACGATGAGCGGAGTCTCGCCCCAATCGTCCTGCGTATCGGCCGGTACTCCGCAGTCCAGGAGCGTACTTACCACCTTGGGGCTCTCATTCTGCACCGCCGTGTTCAGGGTGAAGTCTATGTCCTTCAGGATGCCCGCTTTCAGCAGACGCCGGATCATGTGCTTGTTCCCGCGCTCCGCGGCATGGTAGATGGCTCTTGGGGCATAGGTTAGGTCGTTAAAGACACTGTCGGTTAACGCGTCCGTGAGGAGGTAGTAGAGCGTGCGGTTTGTGCGTGATAGGGAAAAGACGGTGGGTGGGGATAGGTAATCGGCGATGTGGAGGATGAGCTCTGTTGGGAGGGAGAGGAGTGCCGCCATATTGTTACTTTATTATTTTTATCTTTATCTTCCCAAGGTGGGGGAGTACGAGAGAGAGATGGAGATATATAAATCGGCGTCGAGATCTACCGTACCGATAGTCTCAACGGGGGAGGGAATTTTTAATACCGGTATCAAAAGCTGGTATCTTCGGGTGAGCACAACACCAAACGGTCCGATCAGCCCTGTTCCACGTTGTGGCAGCGCCACCGGCTGCTGCCCAATTGGCAACCTGCGGCGCCGTCCTGCACGACTTGAGTGAGAAATGCACGTATTATAGGTTGTGAAGCGTAAGCCACCTCAAAGCGGAGTCATGATACGAGTACAGGGCGGCGGTCCGTATGTAAAGGAAACTTGAAACTTGTACCCTAGCTCAACGAGTAGTTTCGAACACAATAAAGTCAATTCCAACACAATCACTATTCTTGATATAGTTGACCTCAAAAATCCCCGACTCCCCGACCCTTGGTGCTTGGTGGTTCAAGAAGAGGCCAAGTCCATACCGTACAATCGCTATACACATAGCGACCGCAGCCATGGTAGCCTCTTCCCCCTTCCTCCCCGTGTTGAGGACAGAGCCATAGACCAACATAACATATCATTCGAGGGGGGACAACAAACAGGCCAAACAAATCCTCGTTCTGCCAAGGCACCTTTAGCCCCACTGTTCGTTGTCCCCCACCTATCTTGTCAACCGCCCGAAGATGTCTCGTCCACCGGCTCTAGACCATCCCCCCGGCTAATGCCAGTGCTCGAGTATGGTACTTGAGTTTCAACGGAGACGCCCCCCACCCTATGTTCTGTAGGTGATAGGCGAGAAATATCCGAGCATTGAGCCGCAAACAGGCGACTCCTCCATGCGTAACACCAGGTGAGCCTTTGTGTTCGAGCACCTTGTGCCTGTGGACATTGTGCCCCAGTGCCGATGGGTAAAATCTCTGGATTATTTAGCCACAGTGCAGGAGCCCCTCTTGTTTTCACAGGGTCCGAGCAGATTCACCAGTCCGGTATATACGCATGCCAGGTGTATTTTTAACGCACATCCACGTGGATGTGCGGTTACCGCCCATTTCTGCCTATGATATCCTTTTTTTTTTTCCTTTTTTTCCTCGGCGCCTAGAATCTCCATCGGCCATGTCTAAGCGACCTCGATCGTCGGGTGGACAAAGTCTAGACAGCAAAGAGGAGTTTGTGAACGAATCAAGCCAAGGATAGCCATTCCCATACCCGAATACTATGATTCAGTGTTGGCCACTCCACCTACCGTACTACCGAATACTGGTGGGTGGGTGTGCGATGGCCGGTGGTCTGGACCGATCACAGAAGGTGCCATAATATTATTATATCAATCAATCAGAGGAATAGAGGAGAGAAAATATTGTGATAATTTTAAAAGGAAATAATAATATGATAGCATCATAATTTTAATGGACGAGAAAGACGAGAATTGATAACCGAATTTGCATAAAAGAACTGAAAGGAGTGAAGAAATGGGGGGGGAGTAAAATATCCAAAAATCAATTTTTTTCCTAAGGAGAGATCCTGGCAGAACCAATGTTATGCCAAGGAAGTCATGACGACCCATCATCCCTCGTCACCCTCTCTTCTAACCACAATACCGTACCCTATTGCACTCGCTAACCAACCATAGCCCCACGGGTAGCCACCGCCAACACCTCAATTGCCCACAAATCACCCACTGCCTGGGGGCCCCTCAGCCAGAACAACAAAGACATTCGTTCAGCTTGGTAATATATATTAATTTACCCTTATTGGCATATTAACATTAACTCATGGTAGGTTTGATCATAACAAATAACCGAGGTGCACTAGCACTCGGTTGGTTTTCCTCACTCACTCACTCACTCAAAGGTTCCCCCCCGTACATTCATTACTAATCCCATCATGACATCTCACGCATGGCTGCTTTCATGCCCGTTAGGGTGGTGCCTCCTCTTTAGTTAGGAATAAACTTGATAACTCGCTCCTTAGTCCGCTGTCACCAAACTCGGTTACCCAGTATGATACCTACCGTATCTACCCATCATATCATACCTATAATACCATTAGTCATGTTTAGTATGCCTCTGCTCGCGCCATGATAATGACATCAAGATATCACATCACCTGTTAGCACGATAAGTAAAGTACCATATTATCAGTTAAAACACTTTCTAGTAAAGGTAGTACCCGTATGCCATATTATAACGCATTTCTTTCTTCCCTTCTTTCTTCGCAAGTCCAGGCCGCTTCAAGTTTTGATTACCAGAGTTTTCCGAAGCCTTTTCTTTTCCGCCTCCTTGCGGTCAGTGAAATATTATGTTCTCCACCGTAGCCCATGGCAAAGGTTAAAGGCTGGAAAGAAAAAGAAAAAAAAAATCCAGCAAAAATCCTTTTTGGATTCGTAGGTTCTTGGCCTGTGCTCCACGGTTTACCCATAACCTGGAGACTCAAGAGAATCATCTCCCGCCTGACTTGCAGTTTGCACACATACCTATACCGCGCCCTTCTGGTATTTCCCATTCACAGCCTTCCCTAGATACGATCCACAAATACACAAGTATAAGATGAATAAGTTTATTACTCGCCCCCCTCAACGCCGTGCCGTCCGAGATTCCCGTGCACCCCCGATTAACTAACCACCAATCCAGACATCCAATCGCCCAACCAACCAAGCCATCATACATCGACCACACTAAATCAGGCCCATCAAGGCCCCCACCCACATCCTTCCCGGGCCTCTATCAGGAGAGAGAAAGAAAGAGAGGAAAAAAAACTGTTTCTACAGGCAATCAGCTGGGTAACGTACACCTCTACCTTTCAGAAGCACAAAAATGGAGCACAAGATAGGTGTGCAAGACAAGGTAATTGAGCAGCTCAAGTGAGAAAGTATAGCCAGTAAACTTTGAAAGAGAGGGTAAAAAAGAAAAAAAAAAAAAA
>QFET01014517.1:0-48215 GCA_003316355.1 Tuber calosporum
CACTCCATGTGGAACTCACATCATGGCACCAGCTCAAACCCCTCCAGCTCCCAAGAAGCAAGTCACTACTCAGATTCTGTTGAACATGCCATGGACAAAGCAGCAGATACCCTCGAGCTTGCAACCAATGCCATACAAGGTTGTGAAATCGTCGAGACCTCCTCCTATCTCAGCAACCGTCAAGAGCCCTCACAGGCCACAGTACTTATTGAGCGAGCTAAGGCTCAACTGTCAGGCCTTGCGGCGAGATTTAACAATACTCCAGGAGATATGGACCTACCACTGCATCCAGATGCTATCACCAACTGCTTTAAACGAATCCATGATTCTATCACCCAATTGGAATCCATTGCAGTCACCACCTCCGGATATATCGCCCCCAGCAGCACACTTACTGAACCTGACCCTCAGCCCACACCAGTCACTCCACGACCCCGAGGCAATGAACTGGACCGATTTCTTGAATCTAATAGACACAGAGCCATGCACTGGACTGCCTGTGTCTGGGACGAATGCCAAACCCACATGATCGAATGAATACAGGATACTTTCACTCAGGATCTCGCGATATCCCAGGACCCTTGCCTCTCTACTCTTCCTCCAACTTTGTCTCCCCTCCTCCTCCCAAGCGCAGAGCAGAACACAGAGGGGCTGTTCCTCCTCCCCTCGGCGATGATGATGGCTACCCAGTCTTTCATACAGTTATTGATAAAGGAAAAGAAAGAGAAATACCGGATATCGACCAAGGATGGGACCTACCTACCCCAGAAGCACCTGTCGATTATGAGGACTGCTTCTTTGTTTAGCCCTCTTCACAGCTTGACCTTCGCGCTTTTTAGCTTGCCAACTACATGAAAGGAAAGTGGTACTCCAGCATTCGAAATGCTACCCAGAATGACCCTCTCCTTGAGGTAGTTACCAAGGCTATCGACCACCCTGACTTGCTCTTATATGATGGAGTTCTCGTCAGAAAGGGGAAGGATGACAGTAGAGACTGTCCATATGTCCCATATAAAGCAACCTATCAAGGTGCTAACATCAGAAGCGAAATTGTGCACATTACCCATGAACAACTGGCACATATGGGTTGGCAGAAATGTTTTGAATATGCTTCAAGACACTTCTACTGGCTCTCCATGAGTAACGATTTTAAAGACTATGTCCGCAGATGCCACCTATGCCAGCTCAACAAGCAACCGACCACTGTCCCTGAAGGATCAGTCACCCCCCTCCCTGTCCCCAGGCAGCCATTCTCGTCCCTTGCAATTGACTTTGCAGGACCATTCCCTAGCGATTCCAAGCTTGAACTCATCATGGTTGTCTTGGACAGATACAGTGGCTTTACCTACCTCATCCTAGTCTCCCAAAACATCACAGCTATCGAAACCGCCCATACCCTTATTGAGCGAGTTTCCTCTATTCATGGTTTCCCTACCTCCCTAGTCTCTGACAGAGACCCCAGGTTTACCTCACGCTTTTGGACACAGCTCATGGCGAATCTTAATGTTGATATCAACATGGCTACAGCTTATCATCACCAGACCAATGGACAGACTGAGCGCAGAATCAGAACTGTTCGCCAATGCCTTAGGAACTATGTTAACCCTAAAGGAACCAAGTGGGTTCGGCACCTACGTCATGTCCAGACTGCAATCAATGCAGCTCCCAGCGATAGAACAGAACTCTCTCCCTTCGAAATCACCTTTGGCAGACTACCAAACCTCCTCCCAAGCGTCTGAGTTCTCCCCACTTCATTACCAGCAGCAGACGAGATTGCTTCCCAGATCATGAAGAACTAGCAACTCGCCAGAGATTCCACCAAGAAGGCCAGAGCACGCCAAACCACCTCCAGCGAAAACAGAAGAAAGGATGGACCCCGAATCATCCCTAACGAAACTGAAGTTATCCTCAAGTCAGCACCCAATGTCCATAAGGTTGGACGAAATCACAAGCAAGTTGGACCATGGTTAGGACCCTTCTCAGTGAGCGAAGGACCTGATAGACATAACAACTACACACTCATACTCCCCCCAATGATGGCAGGAATCCACCCATGGATCCATCGCAGCCATCTTCGCATTTTCCTAAGACCCAACCCCTTCGCCTTCCCAGGAACACCTGAACCCATATCTAAAGAACCTGTCACCATCGATGCCAGTGGACAAGAGCAATGGGAAATCGAAAAGATACTCAAAGATCGAATCTATTGCAGAAAAAGACAGTTCTTGATCCATTGGAAAGGCTATGATGAAATCGAAGCAACATGGGAACCCCTCTATAACCAAGAAGGCGCCTGTACCCTCATCAGATCCTACTGGTTCGATACCTACAATGAATCTATACCCTTCAGACTCCCTTGGTCCCATGGCGAGACTTTCTCTGCCTGGACACTTCAGAAACCAGACTATGCCCCCCTCTCACCTGAGCTTGACCCTGACTGATTTTGGAAACCCCTTCAAGACTCAGACTACTCAGAATCAGATACCAGCACAACACTCTCCACCTTGGACGAATCTGAGATGGAAAGCTAACTGCTTCGTGGTATTGTCTTCGCTACCATGGGGCTTATAAAGGTGTAAGGTCCTGACACCAGTGATGGATATATGTTTACTAATTAAGTATATGTTTTGAAATTGAGTGGAATGCTCCAAAGGCGGGTTGGTCATTAAGCCCTTTAGGATATTCCTTATTTGCTTGTTTGTTTTATTTCTTTGAAGGGGAATGTAACGGTATCCTATTATGTTACTACTATTACTACTAACTTGATGTTGGTTATTACTTATTTGGGTTTATACCTGATATGCGCTACTATTTGGTTGTTCCTTCCTACTTGGTTATGACTTCCTAACTGGTTATTCTTTCCTTGTTTCGCTTACCACTACCCCTCCTTGCTTCTACCCATTGGGGAATCGCTATCCTCCTGCTATACCTACTGGATTTGTATACTAGTAGTGATCTCTTGTTCCTTCCTGCTTGGATTCCATTACTTGTTTTGTTAGCTCCATCCTGTAGCTTTTAACCCTCTGTTTTCGGAATATGGTTACCTTGGTATGCTGCCTCTGTTAGCATGTTTGTTGGACAGGATGTTTACGCTTTTGTTTTGTTTTCCTAGCTACAATCTTTTATATTTAAAGAGCCTGCAATCCCTTAAGGATTCGGACTCTCAAGCCTCCCAGGACTATCATCTTTAATACTACCAGTTGAACGGTCACTCTATTAGTTGCATACCTTTTACCTTGTCTATTGAGAACCTATCCATCGACGCTTCTCCCCATATCCTTATAGTATCTTCATAGTCCCTTAGGGATTCTCGACATACTCGGGAGGAGGTTACAGGTACCAGCATTGGAGTCAAGAAAGGTGCAGGCCAAGAGGGTTGCTGATGGTGGAGGATGGGGTGAAAAAGTTTGTCGCCGAATATTATGGCAGGTGGTTTCCGCGATCAAAAGGAGGAAAATTGAGGAGCCAAAGCAACCGCAACATCAGAAGATCCTCTTTATGTTAGAGAATGCTCAAACTGTCCTTGCAGTCAGTATATATATCAATCTGGTTGGTGACAGTATGTTTTATCATTCCTTCTATATTTCAGTATTTATTAAAGATTTTTAAAGATTTATACTAATAGGAATTGCTTAGAGTTGACATCGGATCGGCTTGGACAAGTAAATAGTGAATACTGGCAGGACAAGAATGATAATGTCCGGAATGGCCCTATTGGGAATGTCACAAGACAAGTAGCTAAAGCAATCTCCTAATCAACTACTTCATGCTGGCTTTCCAAGCTTGGGTTCAAATAGAAAGAATGCACAAAAGCAGTTTATATGGATGGATAGGAGCGATCCTATGTCAAGGATTATCATCAGAATGTTTTTCTTCCCCTCCTTCACTCCTACAAAGGCCGTCCAATGTGTTGGGACTCCAAGCTTAATGAAATACCAATGACCCTACTGCAATAAGTAGAGGAGCAGCCATTGGTCTTGGGTACACACGACCAGTGTACCTTCAATTCAAAAGATGGTGCACATTACCTATGGGTCCATGAGGAATATAAACCTTTACGCAAGAAGGGCCGAGGGTTGGGATTACATATTGCAGACTTTGTGACCCCAATTGGTCGCCCTGATGATGGAAATTCTTATGTAATATTGCCCTATGGTGGTAATGTATGATGGACTGGAGACTGGCTTTTGGCGCAAGTAGTGGACAAAGCCATTACTGCCTTCGAAGCTGCATTTCCTGGATGTCAAGCTCTGTTTGCTTTTGACAACTCCCGCAACTACCTAAAATATGCGGAAGATGCCTTGCGAGTATCTGAAATGAATCTAGAACCTGGAGGACAAAACAGCCAGCTGATACGAGATACATTCATTGCTGATGTAAAGGTTGCTGGTGGTGGCTACATTCAATCTATAAAGCTTCCAAGTGGTATTCCCAAAGGCCTAAGACTATTCCTTACTGAATGTGGACTCTGGCCTCATATAAACCCAATTTTCAAGCTCAATGCTCTATCCCCAGCAAAACTGGTAAAGGATTTACACCGGATCCTATTTGTCTACATGGTGGAACTTGTTGTGCCCGTGCACTGTTATCAGCTCAACCAAATTTCATAGCACAAAAGTCCCAACTCAGGGAAGCAATTGAAAAAGCAGGACATCTGATTGTTACCTATATTGCGTTCCATTGCGAGATTAACTTTATCGAATACTACTGGGGTGCTGCCAACCAGTATACCAGAAAGCATTGTTAGTATGATTTTGATTCCTTGCAAAGACTTGTGCCTGAGCTATTAGCATCTATTCCTTCACAATTAATTTGGCAAAATCCTTCTCGAACTGTACATATTATGCAGGCCTATCACACTAACATCATCTATGCCTCTCCAAAGTATGAGAAACTTGTTCATACTCAGTACTAGTCCCACAGGCGTATTTCTACTCAAGATTTTGAATATAACTCTCCTGTAAAGTTACTAGCAACATTATTTTCTGTAACTAAATAATAAAAATATCTATTTTTCCACATTTAATATCTATTTTAATTAAAAAGCAATATAGAAATTATAGTAAAAAGGAAACTTGCAGTGTGGATTAAACATAGACAGATTTAATTTTCGAATTTTCATATTATAGCCCTAATTCCTCTGAGGCTTGAGCGTTGCATGATGCAACGGCCTTTGTGCACACATTTGTTGCAAGGCACCGTAGATTGAACTTTCCAGTTAGGTTGGGAATTTTGCATTTTACGAGAGACTTGGACCTGAGGTCCATATATTAAATTTTCACCCAAGGCTGATGACCTGATGTTTATGATAGTGTTTCTATCGTTATTGGTTATTTTATGAGGGAGTTGAAGTTTGCTAAGTTATTCGGGTTTTTATGCCATACCTCTGGGTGAATGCCAGGATTTTCCTGTACTAAGTAAGAATAAACCCTCGGATTTAACTAAAGAAAATACAAAAGTAGGCAACTCTGACACATACTGTGAGTTCACTGATCACTTATATAATGTCAACAAGGTTAAGGAATATGTTAGAAGAACTTTATAAAAAGACATAAGGAAGACAAGATGATATTGAACTACATACAAACACGATTTACACTAAAAGCCATTGGCAAAGCCGGATAAGAGGGCATGAAGATGACTTTGCCAATAATCTAGCTGGTCCCTTGGTATTCTAACAGGCAATTAGTACCTTCCAAACTGAATGGCGATAGCTTAAATAGCAGGAAGACGGATGACAACTCAGACTAGGGGGGGTTCAAATGCTTAGAGAAGTTGGAGCTCAGATCATGCCATTAGCTGTACAGAGAACGAACAGGTTTCAGTGTCAAACTGGGTTCGTTGATACACAACAAGGTGGAATTTAGATTCCAGATAGTTGATTATATGATATCCAGAAGTAGTCCATGAACACGTAGACGCGGGATATAAATATCGAAGTACCAAAGGAGCTTTTTCCATCCTCAAGCAATAGAGTAGTGATGTTATCAATATTACAACTTTTACTCAAAATCTTCACCTACGTAGCATCATACATAATCTCAGTTTACGTTGAAGGATTATAAGCCTGGTCAGATTCTCTAGCACTTAGAATCGACTGCCGGAAATACTGGAACACCCTACCCACCTCCACAACTGCGGCAAATTAGATTGCCCCACTAAAGGCAAACCGTACCTTCAGACTACCATCAAAGGTAAAAACTGCAATGAACCACACATATCCAGCTCCTAGGTATATACAATATACATTGCAGCTAATCAGGTCGTAACTGATAGGAGACACAGGGGCATTCAGGGTTTTCTACTTGTATCTCCTTAAATTTGTTAGTCTTTAGGCAGATTGTAGGATATCTATTATTTAAGAGTTGTTAGTGTTTATGACGTGGGTCTACTGAACAGCTGCTACCATCATATATGAGATGGTGGAGAATGACCAGGTGCGAGAGGTGCACTATCTATGTAAATTAATTATAGCTTCATAGCCTCTGGCCCTATATGCATAATCATATATAATAATAATAATAATAATAAGGACTCGACATCCGTATATTTGAAGGAACCTGTTCTTCAAACCGGGTAAATGATTTTTCCCCACCAATACCATTTGAAATTGGATAAACCACACCTGTGTCCCATATCTCCATCAAGATAACAGGATAAGGACAATAAGCTTTACTCAATCCTGTTGGGTAGTCGCCTCAAGAGAACCTTCTCCCAAAATTAATAATAAAAAAATAAGTGGGAGATTATGCACATTGAGTGTCCTAGTCATGTTCTGGTACAGAATGTGAATTATTGGTTAGAATTCGATCAAACAGTTGACTACGACCCAGAAGTAAGGTATTTGGGGAGGATGAACCTGGTGCCCAAAGAAGAGGTAACACTTCTACCCATTATACCTAAATAGTATTATAAGTTCGAAAAAGGGTTTTTTATCTGATACGGTTGAAACACCTGCTGCAAGCAGAAGCTCAGACCATGCTATTGAACTGGTCCCAGTTGCAGTGCCTCCTTAAGTACCAATTTATCCAATGTTTGCTCAACAGCTAGATGTGCTTAGCTAATACCTGCACTAAATGCAGGTGCTGGGAAAGATTGTGGAGAGCAAGTCCGTGGCAAGGGCATGAAATGTCTTTCGTTCCCAATCCTGATACATCAATGAGGCTGTGTATGGACTCCAGTCAACTAAATAAGTTTACAATTGCCAGCAATCCTCCACTACCACTAACGGGTAAACACTGAGATAGTGTTGGTGGAGTAATTATATTTACCAATCGCCACTTTAAAGATTGAAATGACCTCTTGTAGATCAAATAAAGTATGGAGTGGCAAAAGGGCTTTTGCACAGGAAATGGTCACTACGAATATAAAGTTATACCATTTGCAATAGACTATGCACATCCATCCTGTTTAGCAATGATGACTAAAACTTGGCTAGAATATCTTAATGATAGAGTGGTTGTCTACCTTAACAATATTCTAATCTATTCAAAAAGTCAATAAATATACCAAGCTAGTCCAACTGGTATTGGCATAGGTGGAAGAATATGATCTAGAGTTGTGAACCAGCAAATCAGTTTTTCATGTCGATAAGCTCAAATCTCTTGGGTATATAGTGGAAACTGACCGAATAACTACAAAGCAAAGAAGGTTGTAATTTCATAAAGAATTTGAAAGCACCTAGTTGAGTTAACAACTTCCAAGTGTTTCTTTGGCTTTGCCAATTTTTTACCGCCTTGTATATAAGATTTTTCTAAAATCTGCAAACAAATTTCAGAAACTCTAAAAGATGACAATAGAAAATCTCGCCGGGGACCAGAGCCGGAAAAGGCATTGAAGGAGCTAAAGCAAAATTTCATCAGAGCCGATATTGTGCCCAAATTACCCTCAGAAACAAACGACAGGCATAATGGATTCCAGCAACAGGGAGTTAGGTTATGTTTTGTCCCTGTATAAGGAAAAAATGCTACACCCAATAGTCTGGCCTTTACGGAAGTTGAGTCTGGCTGCCTACAACTGTGAGATATACAATAAGGAGTTACTGTCCATGTTGGAACTATTTAAGGAATTAAAAGAATACTTAGTTGGAACATAGGAACCAGTGACTATATATATAGATTACTAAAACCTTTCTAATAATCTGACAACTATCGAATAGACACCAAACTAGAAGCACTTGGTACAACAACTAGCGAACGATAATTTTAAAATAGTGTATCCACTAAGAAAGAGGGGTGGCAAACCAGATGCATCTAGCGCAGAGCTGACATACCCTCACTAGGAATGAGTTCTACATGGGAACAGTTAACCCTCAGGCCAACACATTTCCAAATCAATCTAGTACACCTGATCAAACACGAATTTGAGGAATATATGCAAGATCCAAGGAATTAAACTACAAATTCGTTTGCAATTAAATTACTGACATAACCAATAATTATGCCTACAAATGCCTCTGGACTCGTAGCAGGACTTGACCTATACATACCAATTAATTTTATAATTACAGGGAAATGACAATTGATGCTAGAAACCGGAATTGAAATCGCATTTCCTGATGTAACCAATGCTCGCTTAGCTCTATGAAGTAGAGTAGCAGCAAAGTATGGGATCAGCATAGGCACAGGTGTAATTGACACTTATTAAAATTGCGAGGTCAACCTTATCATAATAAACCATAGCATGCGTGATTGCCAGGTCCAAAGAGGTGAGCAAATAGCGCAGTTGATTGTTGAGATAAATCAAGAAAGCAGAGACAATAGAACTCGACATAGTTGAAACTATAGCCAGGGAACTGGCAGGATTCGTAAGTGATGATTTCTTACTCTGACAATACACCAATACAAAGACTAATATAGTTGATATATACCTCAGAGCACACTGATCTGAACTTTAGTTCCTCGCTGAGATAAACTAGCAAATAGTGTCTTGCAAGAGAATAATTCTAATGTCCTATGCGATAATATCCATAGTCAATATTAAGAACTATGACCATGAACTACAAAGGAATATAGAGGAAGCAGGACAGAATAATCAAGATTTTGAATAATGTAAACAGGAATTAGAAAAACTAGAAATGTGAGCAATCCATTACGAAGTCATTGGGCGATAAAGGAAGGATTTATCTACACCAAGAATAGCCTGTATATTTCTGAAAATGAGCAGCTCCAAATTAGTATAGCGAGAGGATAGCCTGACTTCAAAGTAGCGGGACACTTATGGTAGGAAAAGACTGTAGAAATAGTTACCATAGATCTACAGGAGAAGGGACTTGCAGCCTGGATCAACACCGATGCATGGATGTGTGATAAATTTGAATAGAATAAATAACCAGGACATGCATACTTTAGTCTGCTATAACCCATGAAGGTTACATTGACTGTTTAGTCATCGTTGACCACCGTCTGCATCATACAATTACGTGAATTGGAAGCAATAACGCAAATTATGCTCGTGGTAGATTGGTTAACAAAGATTGGGCCCTTCATAGTGTTGGAAAATAAGGCAATGGAAATGGACATGGCGAATGCATTCTCGAAGGAAGTCTGCAAGCTACATGCACCATCAACAAAAATCATAACTGATATCGATGCAAAGTTCCCTAGGCTATTCAGGGAGTCCCTATGCAATATGATACCAATAAAGTGAAAAATGTCCACAGTATAACACCCTCATATGGAAGGGCAAGAGGAAAGGATAAACCAAGTGCTGCAGGGATACCCAAGAAACATAAACAATTATAATCAGACACAAAGGTACCAGCTATAGCTACTGAGCGTACATGCCTATAACAACTAGGTAATAAACACCCATAGGATGAAAGCACACTGTTCAATATATGACTTCCATCCACAGACAGAATAGATGTAAGAACAGCAAGCTGAAAATCCAAGTCCCAATATTATATGCACCAAATACAAAAAACACCTTAATAGGTCCAGGGAGCATTAAGGTAAACTTAGGAAAAATATGTGCAAATATTAGAACTGCAAGGCTAAGCAACAACTGAACATCAAGCTTTGCGACCAAGTCATGCTAAATGTAAAAAATATGCCCTCTAAGCTACCTTTGAAGAAACTTAGTCCCCTGCCCTATTGTCAATATATGATATTGGCAAAAAAAAGTATTCCCTACATGCAAGCTAGAATAATAACGCAGATATATGTTGGATCCAATATGTCATCTATCATTATTGAAACCCTATCGGTTTATCAACAGATCATCCAGAAGTAACCTTCATATGAGCTAGAAGAAATACATTCTGAGCTTGAATGGTAGATCGGAACAATCTACAAATGTGAAATAATATTTTACACTAGCTGGATTCGTGTTCAGAAGAGAAAAATACATCAGCCTAGATACTTTGTGAAGTGGTCAGCATGTTGTCAAGATGAGAACACTTGAGAACTACTGGATTATTTACGACATGCAGGTAATCTGTGAAGGAATTTCTTGGAGCAAATCCTGAATTGCCAAAGACTGCATATTTTGAATCAATGGGGCAAAGGTTTTCCGTGAGTGGCCAAGCAAATACCCCTGGTGTTTTACCATTGTGCATGGAGTTCTCATATAAACTTTGAATAAAAAATCTTTCTTTAGAAACATAGATATAATTGAGGTGGAGCATGATCCAAGATGTCACAAGACAAAACCTAGTAGGAAGGAGTTTATGTTAGGCCCAAAAAGATTTCCAAGGAAGGCTTTTGGGATTTATAACCTCAGGTCTGAACCTCTCCAGCAAAATCATACCCATCCGACTGCTGCGTTCACCGTGCGAGTCAACACAGGGCCCTAATGCACTTGATGGGGCCCTCATAATACTATGTTATTGGGAAATGATTTATATGACTGTATATGTTGCAAACGTCAGTCAGACGGTCAGCTGTTCACAAGGTAAATTGGGGGGCCTCTCAGCCTACAGACCACATATTGAACTAAGTGATTCAGTTAACAACCCAGGAATTTACAACCAGTTAAAATGAATGGAACCTGAGTAGTCTCTACCAATACGTTAGGGATTTAATATATCGGCCACACTGGTAACAATCTAGGGTATGCTCATGCTCCAAAATGACGTCATTTTGATCCTAAGACCTCTAAGAATGGATTGATAAGCAGAGGCAGTGTAGTGGTGAAGGTATCGAACTGGTTGTCAATACAGGCCATCCTGAGAGCAAGCGCAGGGTTCGCTAAGTTGGCACCAAGCAGCTATTTTTCAAAAACAAAGGTAGCCCTCAGGTGTTCTAGGGAAATATTGGTAAGTTCCAAACTGCATGGCCTAATATCAAGCATCCAAATGTGTCTTGTCTTCTACCAAGTGGAGTAGCACAGCCTCGGAGAAAGAATAGGTCCATGGTTACCATAAGCAGAATAGACAAGAGAGTTATCTGAGCCAAAGTATGTTCGGACTTGGGGTTGAATAGAGAAAGTTCAAAGTAACAGTTAATTAGTCTAAGATATAGATATAGTCTGTGAATACTAATATGCAGGATATAAATATCCTTGTGCCTCTCGAACTTTATCCCTCACCTAGCAAAGTGCAACATTTCTTATTAATATCATTAGTTTTACTCCACAATCTTGCGTATGAATCTTTCCAGACTATCTCCCTCTACGTCTAGTGTTATGAGCCTAGATTGATTCATTTTTCCCTAAGAATCAACTATCTCTAAAAATTCCATTCAACTTTATAACAAACAATATCCAAGAGTATTATTTCTGGGTGCAGTATTGTGTTAACTTTATTCTGTTAACTATATTTAACCTTAAGAGGGTTATCTAGCAACTAATGGTTAGTTCCTAGTTGAGCTTGAGTTGCATTATAGGTTTTCTACTTCCCTCAGAAGAGGTTAATAAGCTTGTTGTCATATAGAAGTTAAGTTTGTCACTTTAGGAATATGGAAATATTGAATTAGGACAATAAGAAGCCTCTCAAGGGTCAGTAATTTAAATTACATGCGAGTCAATATAATAGTAAAGGATTTTTGCTATTGAAGCCATGTGTCTTATAAGCCGTAAAATATAGTATTATGCAATTGGGACATGAAAATTCTTGGTATAACTTCTAATAAGAACAAAATGTAAGCACTGTAGTCAAATAAGTAAGCCAGCAGGGATTTTGATATCATTATCTCATATGAGTGTAGTTTTATTAGAACCAGCATATTGTCATTCCACATCTCTAATATATTTTGACATATCCACGTATATAGACAATTAAACTATACTACCAATAGCTTAGAAAATAGTTTACAAGGTTCAACGACCTCTGTAGTATATTATATCCACAAAAATATCAAATATTTCAAAAATTACCTTTTCAAATAGAGAGATGCTAGTGCTTTCTGGTGTTGTGCAGGTCCTTGTTGTTTATCAATTTTGTTAACAGTTCTTATGCAATTAGTTTTTTAAGCCATCATTCTTTTTTTGAAAAAAGGTCTGTTATGTGAAGTACTACTTGAAACCCTATTATGTGAATAATCAGATTTTCCTAGTACAAGCCCTAGTCTCAATCCTTAAATCATATGAATATGATATATATAGCGCTTGAGTTACATTATTATATCCTTTATTTACTATTACAATTACTATACAATACTGATTTCACTCTATTTCTAACTTTACTTTGAAATACTAAGAAAAATATCCTTAAATCACTCATTACTCAACCACATATTCTACAGATTAAGTATGATATGTGTAAATTAAGTAAATGCCCTTTGTACATTGTCAGTATTGCTTATCTACTCCATGTAGCAGTTTAAAGATTGCAAATAGATAGTGATTTGAGAAATAATATGGAGAATCCTAATAAACATAGTTGCTATATTGAACAAAGGCAGAACATCATTCCAAACTCCAATGATAATAAGTGAAATGATGAAAGTGATAGTAATTTTGCCAAAAGATCCAAGTATAATAGGAGTAATTAACTTGGACTAAGAAAATGCAAGATGGTTCAAAATCAGAATAGTCAAATAATTAGGATTTTGATGAATGAAGTTGAAATGACGCTGGAACAGTTGGTATTGCTTACCAAATCCCAGCCCAGATAGTGGTCCTCAACAGGAGTGACTAGGAACGGCAAAGACCACCTGCAAAGGTGACCGGACATCTAGAGGTACTATGGCAGTGGACCACTACACAGACACTTTGTTAGGTAGGTTAACTCAAGTAGGCCCCATAACAATGAGAAACGGTTAGATAGAATAACACACTTTGCTAGAGTAACACAGGACCTAAGTCAGGTAGAGTAACCCTTTAGGTAGTATATCCAGTTGACATAGCTAGACAGGCTAATTGCTTCGCCTGGGTAACTAGGAAATCTAGGAAAACGAGATCAGGTGAGGTGATGGCAATCGGGCTTGGTAGATCTCCATATCTACTTGCTTCATGGTCTCCAGAGCTTATGTAAACAATTGATATATTATACAAGTGTTTCCACAAAGGTGAATTGGCATGAGGTGGGATGTTGGTGTAATTTAGACTATGATGGGAGAAAGTCACCCTACCTCGGACTTTGTTTTATCAGAGGAGATATCCTCAGTTACCCAAGTTCATCATGAAACAAATAGCAAAACTCTAGCCACCTCCCACACCAGTATTCACAATTTTAGTCAGTGTAGTAAAGGTATACGGTTAATGACTGGCTAGCAAAATGGTTGCGACGATGGAGGTTAAGTAAGACTATATACGTAACCACCATCCAACTGAAGGGATAATCTTTGGTGGTATTTAGCAGGGAGGGTCATGGCCGACCGGGGCAAGTAGCTAGTATTGATACAAGCAGGCACTTTGACACTACTCTAGGTGCTCTAAGCAGGCATTAGAGTTCTTCAGATACCGCCTTTGAGGATTGGGGAGATACGCATGTATTTACAGATAAAACTGTACTAGACAAGCAACCATAGCCCAGGGGATACCCCATTACTGAGGCATATGATAAGACTCTAAGGCCCGTCTGTCTTATTACAGCTATTGTTGTTAATTAACTATTGGTTAGGGGTAGCACTTATATAGTCAACACAGTAGTGCCTCTTCCTGGCAGAGCTAAATATGCCTGATAATATTTACCCTTTGCCTAGGTAGAGCAGGTGAACTATAATACTTGTATAGACAGAATTGCCACATGGCGTCTAAGTCTTAACTATGATGATGAGTACCCAGGTAACATTAACAGTAGGCCACTAACCAGTCCTCAATCTCAATAGTTTTTCTCTCAAGTACACATAATTGCGAAGTATTGCAGAAACCCAATCCGTATGATAAACTCTCATAATCTATGCATTCGGGAGAATCGGGAAGCTGATCCTGAGAGAGATCAGTGTTGACAAACCCTGAGTGGAGGAGGGTACTCATTTATGGTCAGAGTAGGGATAGATGTCTTTGGATTTACAATTCTGCTTACGTAAATGTGAATGACACTCTTCTGTAATAACTAAAAATCATGAGGACAAGGACATCAATTGAGATAAGCTCTGGCTTAATGATATTAAGTTTTATCATTTTATAGAATTATTATTATATTTACCTAGGGTGAACGTTACTTTAATTCCATGTTGTGGTTGCAACCTTAGGATCCATCTTCATACCTGGTAAACCTGTTAGAGAAGTACGTGTAGAATATTCCAGACAGCAAATGCGATTAAATTCCAATTTGAATACATGATAAGAAATATGCTAAAGTATAAACTAGGATGAGGATTATGAGTATCTTGTACAAATATTGAGCAAAGCATTCAATTAAGCCAGATAATATAGGGAAAGAGTTTCTTTAAGCCATTTGAATAACAGGCCAAAGTCCAAACTAGCTATCACAGTCGAGAGGAAAAAGCTGCTTGTAACTTGATATCTACTACAATAGCCCTCAGTAGAGTAACTCGTAAGATAGTCTTTTCAAACAGAGTTTGCTGAACAAGGGTTGTTCTCTAAACAAGGGAAAAGGTGTGATTGCTATTTTCCACTGTCTAAAGCAGCATCACTGTGTGCTACCTTTTCTTGGATCTGTTTACCATTGATTCTTTGCTTAGTATTGGATACTTGGCTACTACCATCTTCAGTCTCTTGAGAGACATTTGCCACACTCCCAAGATCCTATTACTGTACCTGATAGTCAAAGCGATATGCCCTGCCATCATACCCATGGTAAAAAAGTATTACTAATATGGATCTTATTGGTTAAAGATTTGAGTCATGAGTCAGGAGAGTCAGTAGGTACCAGAAGCTACCAATGTACGATTAGAATGGTAGTGTAATAACTACAGTTGAACTTAACAATCAGGTGCTTAGACCATCCATTTAGACGTATCGTAAACTCCTTCACAAGTTTCTAAAGTCAAATCCAGGATTGAGTATCTCTGGGTCTGGTTATAGGCATTCCAATAACTGCAGTGATAAGTTTAAGCTAAGCAAGAGCTGAAGTCCAGTAAAGCATATATATGAATATTGTGTAATTCTCGATCATAGGTTACAGCCAACAAAGCCTGTAAGGTTATGAGCTGGATTACAACTTGCAGTATCTGAAGAGAAAATAGGTGTATAGAACAAACTTGCTTTGCATTATTTTGAGTATTGATAATGTTGTGAGTTCTATGAAGCTAGCAATTCCGAGTCTACACTATTCCCTGAAGATACTGTCTTCTACTCATTTGACTTTCAGCAGGTTTTGGAAATTCTTAAACTTCCACAACAGCCAGGTCAAAGGTGTTTCTTTTTACCCATTAACAAAGACTCATTTGACCTTGTAAAAGAAAACAGTTATAATAACCAACACTATGATTACCTCTATTCAGAGGAACAGCTAGCCAAAGGACCCAATCTGATTGTTTCCTTACTTCATACTTATTTGAACTCAGGTTGAATTCTTAACCTACAAATCTACCTTTGAGCTAATAATTGCAGTGGTAAAAGCAAGAATAATACTATGATCTCCATTCCCTGATGGTTGGTCCAGCAGGGATTAACTGATAGTATTGAAAATTGTTTGCAAATTAAGCTTCATACTCGGAACTGAGAGGATGGTGGCTTGGGAAGAGTGAAAAATCTTGCTTCATGATAAAATATATGGACACCTAGTTGATACACTAGGGCAGTTGCGGAAAGTCCTCTAGCTTGAACTAGAAAGCCTATTAACCGTTTTAAACATTCTGTAGAGTACATTTTCTGTGTTTGGAAAAAAGCCACTGAGCACCATAATCAAGCCACTGGAAGGCAAATAAGGAATTTATTGTTTTCAATTTCTAAAAGATTTTCCAGGTATTGTTAAGCCTGAGAAATTACCTTTTAGCAATTGGCAGCAATTTAATTTAAAGAAGACTAGGATTGATAAATTATAAATTCGCAATATAGTCAATGTGGAAATTCCACATCTTGGGACAAGGCCTGCAAGAGGCAAAAATCAGTGGGGTACATATCGCCCTTATATAATTGAATGTATTCGTTTTAGCTTGCTAGATAAAGAGCCAAATATGGAAACAATTTTTTGAAGACAAGCGCAGCAAATATAGAAAGAACAAAGTGCAAAACTCTTGCCCCCGCAGCTCAAATACCTCGAGCTCAGAACTCAGGTACTACACCTTTCTGATACACCAACTACTATAAGTTGTAATAATAGACTTTAGCCGAAACCAACTTCTCCGGGGAGTGGAAATAATCCTCATAAGAGAAGTAAGAAAATGATGATATTACTACTAACATGATTGCTGATCTACCAGAGGGGGAATAAAGTAACCAGATTTTATCAGTCCTGGAAAAGCATGAGTAAATATCTGGATCCAGGTATAACAGGTATAGCAAAACAATGTAAATAATATCTTTTTAACTATTTCTTTTATTAGATCTATAGCTAACACAGTAATTCAAAATTGAACAAACTTGCTCTATTTTTACATTTTTTCGTCTTAGTGCAGATGTCGATTTATTGGAAAGGAAAATTAAAATACCTTTATATTAACAATAGGTTTTGCTGTTTGCTACCCTTCTAACTCAATTACTAGTTAACAACTAAAAATTCCTATATGCTAGTGTTCAGGGAACAATACTTATTTTTTATTAGTTGTTAAGGTACAGGAACTTGCCTGGCACAGTGGCTATAACAAAAACAGGATATTAATGGTGAAAGTGCAATGGAAAGGATGTAATGGAACCTGTTTTCCCCTAGCCATGACAAGACTATTTTTGCACCCAACAATGTTGACTCCGTGATTAAGTATAATGTGAATGAAATCAACAAAAATTGTGTGTGCAAGGAAAGATAAAATATGAGAAGAAAATCACATCTGGAGGTGATTCATAACCAGAGCTAAACAAAGACCTGACTCTAGGGATAGCAAAAATGGAGAGAGGGAAGCTGGTATACACATTGCGGATATTGAAGTCCAAGCAGATGCGTGTGCCCTAGGTGCTAAAATAGAGAAAGCTGAGTGCCAATGCAGATCAGGACAGGAAGATAAAGATGGACAGAGAGTCATTCCTGGCGTGGTCAAGGATAGCTTAACAAAAGGTTTCATATTCAATCACAGAGGAAGTGATGGTGGTTGAGTGATCAGAGTCACTCAAGCAAGGATGGGCTGCCAGCGAGATTTATTCAGACCTCATCTGGTGAATACTGTGTGTGGTAAAGTTTTCTAGACCCATAACTGGATGTGGGGGGAGGGATAGCATTTGGTGGTTATAGAGAGCAAGAAGGGACAGGAGAATCCAATGTGAATGAAGGTTATCGTCTTAGCGCTTCTTTAGCATTGCGCAAGTCTGGATATACATAACAGGTGCAGTCTGTAATTATCGGTGACGAAAGAGGTTACTGTGAGTTTGGGGTCAGATAGGCAAGTCTGTGTCCCAGTACGGAAGCAGGTGGCGTCGGCCATCAATCTGAAGTTGAGAAAGGACTGCAGGGAAGAGATTTTCTTGTTTAAACTAACATAGTATGTATTTAGCTCTCATGCTAGAAATAATTTACCTTGGGGCTTCGCTGGAATAATATTGGATTCAAGTTGGAAGAGCGGAGGGATGAAAGTTCCCCTAGGGTTGATCTCAGGATAAGAGCAGGCTGGGAAGAGGGCGGCTACTTGTCGCTGGTGTGGCAGTTACAAGTTGAGATGGAGTAGGCAAACCCCACAGGTGATGAATGGGAGGTGTGTAGTTATGAAGCACTTAGATACTCAATTTTGTGTATATGTGTAGAACACTTCTACATAGGTTAACACTGTCGGGTTGAGAGCAAGGAGATCTGCACCGAGTGTGAGTCGTGGAAGGACCAGACCATTTGAAGGAGATGAGTTGTAGTATGGTAAAGTGCTGGAGTCATGTGACGAGGGTTGCCTCATAATGGAAAATACACCTCAGGTGGTGACCAGTTAGTCTGTACAATGCACTGCTTGCTCTGTGTTCAGATAAATCAGTATTCCAGCCGACATACTTTTAGAAAGGGGTTGAATAAGGACTAAACCAGGAAGCTAACAATGGAGTAGGATGTGTGTAGTTCCTGGGATGCATGAGTGGCAAAAATCAGTTTTAGGGACCGAGAAGGACACAGCAAGGATAGTACCCTTCTCAGGAAACAGGTCCAATACTGTTGAACAAACAGAGTGTTCCCCCATTATAAGCCAGATCCAACAATAACAGCAATCTAATCAACATTGGAAAACATAATCCACTTTGGGACTGAATAAAGTAGGGAAGAAATTAAAATAATAAATAACCCAGATAAGATTGAACAGCCCGGAGCCAGACCTATATCAACCGGAAGAAAAACATTAGTGCATCATGGAATAACTTAACAGAAAAATTCTATTACTTGAGAAGGTACGAACACAAACATCATGCCTGCAGTTACACAATTCTTATAAAGCATTGGAAGTACATAGGCTTGGGGGCTATTGTCAAATAATGTATTAAGACTTACAAAAAGAGTTCAGATTTTGTGTATCAACGCTTGGAGGGTATGAACTTCATGGGTGAGTTCTCCAATTGGGTCAAAGGTGCAAATCCACAGGATGGAGCCTAGTTAGTTTGGAGTGAAAAGACCTACGGTGCTGGCCATGAGGTGCAGGCAGGAGGTGATTGTCCATATGCATATGTGGGAGATTGTCTGTTACAGTACAGTAACAGAGAAAGAAGAATGTAAGCAAGAAGCAGTTTTGCCTGGTTTTAAGAGGATGAACACATTGATCTTCTACAGAGAGGGAGCGTGGAATGCATAGGAAATCAAAGGGCTGAGAAGCGATTGTCAGAGAAATGGGTTAGAGGTGTTGATGTTTTTTCAAATACTATAAGGAAAGAGGTCCGGGCCAAGAGCAGGAAGGTTGCGTGACTTGTCTAGGGCTGGTTAGATTTCTTCTAGTGAGAGGTATAAAGGGTTGTTGCTTTAGCGATAGATTGATGAGCCTGGGTTAGCCTCTTGGACAGGGAAGATGTTTGTATGAAGAGTAGTGTTGACTTCTTCACTTAAGGTTATATGAGAGATATCACCAAAGCAATTGGGTGGGCTGTTCAGGGTAATAGATTCTAACAACATGCAAATGAAACTAGGAATATAATATTTATTGGTAACTGGAGATTGGCTAGAACGGGAGGCATAAGCAGAGACTTTGTTAGTTATACTTAAAATAGTAAGAAGGTCAAATTGCGTTTGCTTGATAATTGGTAAAGCTTTTTAAATTTTATTTTAATGCAGTTTTTATTAATGTTCAAGGTAAAGAATCTACATGTAGAACAGGCTATGGCAGTAAACAAACCTCCTCCCCTGCCCTGACCCAGGAAAGGTTTGGAATAAGAGTAAGGGAACCCGGACACAACCAGAGTAAAAAACGATCCTAATAATCCGCAACGCAGTAATCACGACCAGTAAGCTAACAAAATCAAGATGAAAGCCACCCAAGCCCTAACAGTTAACTAACTGAATACAACAAAAGAGAACACAAAACCAGAATACCCTAAAACCTATGAACGAAGTCAAACCATAGGCCTAGGTACCAGACACACTAAATTTGATCTCCCGTAATAAGCCGGCAAGGGTACAAAGAAGAAAGACATACCTGTGGGCATAAAGCCCAGCACTCAGGGTGGAAAGCGGCGCCCTCAGAAGAGGAACCTTGACAAAGTGTGGCCAGCTTGTGGCAGGGCCCCTAGGGAAGTCCAGAGGGCGGAGTGTCAGACTCGGAATTGGATTAAGGTACCAGCTTAGGGGTGGCAGTAAGGTGACAGGCAGGTGAAGGCAGTAGGTGGCCAGGCAATCATCTCTCAGGAGGAAAGAATGGAGGAGGGGTAGATCTAAATACTTACAGAAGGATGTCAGTGGCTATCTCGGCAGTTTTGATCAAAGTGAGATTGGGGGAATCGAATATCAGAATGCTAATGCAACGGTTGGCCTGTAGAGTATTCCCCCTATGGCAGCCCGGACTTCCAGCTGTATAGGGATATCATAGGTAATTCACGACTGTCCAAATATTAAGCGAGGAAGATTATATATCTAAGTATGGCAAAACAAAAGCAGGCAAAGGATGGGAACAATCAACAAAGATGTCTGAAGAGGTGAGAGGGAGGTCAAATGGGATAGACCCTGATGTGCAGGGAGAGGAGGGAATCTTAAGACAAATCCCCACACCATAGAGTGGCTAAAGGGTAAGGTTGAGTCAAACCAAAAGTGGTAATAATTTCACGTGGTGTGGAGATTGCTAACGCTGTGGGTGTAGAGGAGACGGAGGATGTGCGTAAAGGACCGTAAGCACTTGAATATTTATATCCAGAGCGTCAGTGTTCACACACTACCTACGCTTCTAAGTCCAACTAAGTACATCTCCTGATTTCCTCTCTCCTAACCACTCTGCAATCATCCTTTGACATATATATTTTTCTTTGCCACATTGGTTTTAGTCTAGTTGGAGTTCTGTGTTCTCTGTGGGTGTTCTATACCTCTATGTCTGAGACCCTAGAGCTTATTTTCTAGTTTAAAATTAGACTATCCAGGCCAGAACTTACTAAAGGTTTCTTATAATCCCATGCGGCAAACTTTATAGATGACCATATCAACTGCATGCCAGCTTCCCCTGCTCTGCATATGACTACATGGATGACCAGAGTCCATACACAGTTCAATAGTTGCTTGACTTTACTGCATCACTTTATAAACTGGTTCTGATAGCTATATCTTCCTAGATGACTTCATATTGGGCTATCAGTGTACTGGTAATAGTAATAGGGGAAGCTTGCGCCTGGTTGGCCCCATTACGATTCTTGTATACCCTGTGCTCGTCAATATTTAATAGGCACTTACCAACAAGATTCTAGACCCAATCAGCTTGACCCACCTGGTTTGAATACCCTGAGAGGATCTACCATATACCGTGTGAACAACATCCAGTTCAATGGACAGCTATGACATGTACAGGGTTACAAGAGGTTGTGCAAGTAGTCAGTTGTCAATAAGAGTAAGCAACAGCACAAGGCCCCACAGGTACTGCACAGGACAAACACCAGTGCAGGAGAGGTATGCTTGAGCTCTAGAGGTTCGAACTTGCAATTCTAGATGCTCATACTCTTCTTTGGAGATCATATATTTCTAACATGAGCTCCGTCCTCCTACGTTTCTTTCCAGAGCCACTTTTGGTCTTTTGCCTTCTATTAACCATTCATTTCTTGCTAATTAGATAAAATCTAAAATACCAAAATTTAGTGCGACTCAATTGCATGGACAAAAACTTGTCGCCCTTGTTTGGTCCAGCCTGGAATACCTTTGTACATTTATTCAACATCTACAAAAATTAACATTTTGGCATTTTCCCTATGTAATTCCTTCATCAATATCAGAACATCACTCCCATTTGCCAGTGGTTCCATAGTGTTCTCATCTTTTGCATCCCTGGTCTACTTTACAAAATACATTACTCGTCATCTTTACCTGTTACTGCTGATAAGATGTCTTATAAATGAGATTATTCAACTTAATAACAATATTTAGAGACTCTCATTCGGAATCCAAATTGATTTCATCTAACCTGCAAGGCGGTTGCTCCTTCCATGGTCAGTTTATGTTCAGTATGGTTCTAGTTATTAAACGTAAAATATTTGAGTAATTTTCTATCAGGGTTATATTTCAGGTTTGTAGATAATTTTGCGCCTTGCTTCCACTACCATCAACATACATTGAGTCTTGGACAAAGTCCCTTGGAGGGATGCTTAAGGTTTATATTTTTGCATTTGGCATAGCTTGGTCTCTGACCCTGAGATCAGGTTGTTCTAGGCCATACTTTCATTTTATGTACGCATATGTTTTTGACTTTGTTCTATTATGTCTTTAGCTGGTTGATGTATTGTTTACATCCAGTGGGTAAAAAATTAGACACCTTGATTTAGGGCTTTGTATTAATTCATCAAGTCTATATGTGGATTGAAGCAATAGTTCACATATATAGAGGAATTGTTATCACCATTGGGTTATTGAGTGGTTACAGTGATGATCGGCTATTGTTTACCAGTAGTACTGGTCTGGTTAATAATAACCTACAACATTTATTCAGTATCTTTCCATCATTTGGTTGGTCCTTTCCATTTGCCCATCAGCATATATCTGGTATGCAGGTGACACCACTCCTTTTGTCGTGCAGCTTTTGCATAGAGATTACTAGATATCTGAGAACTGTCCCTTCATATCAGAGATCTTTTCTGCTGGGCGTCCATGCAGCTTCTAAAGATCCCAGAAGAATACAAACACAATATCCTTTGCTTTTGCATTGGTTTCAAGCCCAATAAAGCTGCCATCTGGGTGAACTGATCCACCAATACAATAATTGCAGTTCTCTATATATATTCAGGTAGAAGGGTGATGAAGGTGAAAGATATCCAGGGGTAGGCTGCAAGCAGCTATTATAAAGGTTGAAGTAGATCAAAATATGCTTATTGGGGTGATTTATTATATAGACCATCATAATATGACAGCATGCTGTACTTCATTCTGGCCACTACTCACTTGCAGTATATGTCTCTGGTAAATATATCCCAAGTCCGCAAATGCATATCGTGTCCTACTCCGGGATCACTATAACACCCTTTGGCTATAGTTGTTTGCAGGTCTTTATTTTCAAGGATTTATAGGGATTCTGACAGTAGATTAATTCTCCCATAACTAGCATATACCCTAGTAGTATTTTACATTCATTTCCAACTTTGTTCCAATTCCAACTCTGGTTTCTGCCAATCCTAATCTTTTTGACATATATCTTTGATTGTACATAAGAGTTCCTGGTCATATTTCCTAATATCGACCTTGGATATTATAGGGTTAGATAATGGAAGTCAGTTTCATGGCATTCTCCTTTGAAGGTCGATTTCATCAAGAAAGCCATTTTTGTATAAATTTGCTTGTTGGTATTCAAGTACCACCCTAGTCCAAATGCTGAGAGAACATCTGTGTGAGATATTCGTTGTTCCAAATCTTGCTTCTCCTCCACTAGTCCCTGCTTATTTGTCACCTTGTAATATCTTTGCTTTGTAGATATTTTGAATCATTATTAGGGCTATTAGGTCCCCCTTCAGACTTTATAATCTCACTTGCCATGATTCATTATGATTCATGATAACCTTGATATCTTCTTGATAATCAGTGCCTCTTTCACCTCTGTCTATGCTGATCACTTGACAAACTACTAACTTGAAATATAGGGACAAGCTGCTAAACTATCCTTGTGGCAATCCTATTGTAATCCTTGTTGCTACTAGCGATTCTCCTCAAGCATGGTTGTGAAGTCCCTTATTGCATAAAGGCCATGTCCCTCTGAGAGACATGAGCTAAAGCTGAGTATTATTGTATTGTGTGCAACAAATTTCAACCTAAAAGACCTTATAGTCTGCTTGATTGTATCCGGCATTTCTTCATCAAACTATGTTTTCTAAAAGTAGACGAGGATTATGTGAAAATATATTATTTTGAGATTTGACCATTCGCTGTACATAGATAATTCTATTCCACTTTACACAGGCCTTCTGCCTAATATACCTGAATTGCCACCTCACTCCTCTGGCCGATATACAATTGCAAATTATAGTTTGCCAGTTGTTATAACCTGTGTAGTTACCTTGGATTCTAGAGCTTAGATACTTGGCAATTCAGTAGGTTTTAAAACACTTTATATCTGGTGACTGGTTTTTCCATTCTGACCAGGTATTATTCCCATTCATGTAATTGTTGTAAAATGGTCTGCCATTCTCTGTCCTATATTACGTAGCTGCAGTCTGCTGGGCTGAACTTGGGTCAATGAGATGATACCAAGTACACATTTTTGTCGTTAAATTCAGAGAGGATACATAGTACAGCCAAGTCACTAACATCTATTTTTACTACTATTGCTCTGTCATGTCAAATGGGACCATATTAGGGCTCTGATGAACTTTGGCAGTTGCTAGAGGATGATAGTCTTGTCTTCGGAACCCGAGATAGACCTCTCTGTGTTATGTGACACTCTTTTGATCTTTGGTCCCTACATTGTTAAGCAATCATTAATCAATGCATTGTAAAAACTATAGAATACCGAGAACATTTGCCCTGCTTTAAGTAAATGAAGTATCTTCCAAGATGTGATTGATCTACTTTTCTCTTACCACTGGTTACTCCAGATATTACTACCATATTATCCTGAACCAATTAAAACCTAACTCGTGGTCGTTTTGTTATCATAGGGAAAATGTGTTACAAGCTAACTCACCACACTGCAATTCTTTTGAATTATAACACCTCTAATATTTACGCTTCCTATATTCAATAATAAAAGCAGCAAGAAAAACTTTCATAATATTACAAAAGCTCTAAAAATTAATGTTCAATTAAATGAAATTATCTCTGAATTAAATTTGATGATAAGCACTTTAATTATATAGTTTTTCGTGCCTTTTTGTATTTAACTCCTGGTGTCCAACCAATATATTTTGCTATCTTATTCAAGTTAGTTCCTTCTGTACTTAACACTCTATTTCCATCTCTGACATTCATAGAATCATATATTCCCTCTTCCTCTATAGCCTCAGTAGGCTTTTCCTTTTTTCCTTATAGCTTCAGAACTCTCTCTATACCTCTACTGCTCCTTGGTTATTGCCTATGATATTGGCAGTTTAACTCTAGCAACCTTTGTCAACTGCACTTGCTCAATAGTGATTTCTGTAGTCTTGGTATAGAGGCAAGTTCACTTTTTTACATGCTTGTGGCCGTCGGAGCAGGAATTGTGCCAAATACCAAATCACATTTCAGGTTTGAAAGTGATACCAGGAAGCGTTTTCGGGGATGCCCTCCTGATCTGCTCTACGGTGATTCCTGCCTTCATGAGATCAAATAATTTCTATTCCTCCTAACGGAATCTTTTTGTACAAACTGTTGCTTCGAAGTCTTTTAGAAAGAGAAAGTTGGGAAACATTTGAATTACTTAAAGTGGCTTCAAAAGGGGATTGAGGTGCTCCTCACTATTGCTAAAAATGGTCTCTTTGGTATTGTCATTGCCGTGGTTAACTGGTTCAATACTATCATTTCCTGTTAATACTGCAATTGCATAGCCATAATCGCTCTCAGGCCAGATATCTAGTCAAGAGACTTTACATTTGGCTGAACCAAAGTCACAACCTAGTGCGTTCCAAATTTGACTTTAGACTTGAAAGCAATGGTCTACACTATCAGTTCAAACATGCTGTACTAGCCTATACTAATCGGCCGTGATGGTCTTATTTTTTTCTTGACCACGACAATTACCAGGCCATGGATAAATTTAGAGTCGCCTTCTTCATCCAGTAGTCCAACAGCGATGAATTAGCAAAAGTACCTGGTTTAGTCCCTTAGGTTGCTAAGCTTCGGAATATAGGAAGTGGAGATGCTTGGTATGAGATAGGTTCTCGTTAACCATTCCAAAGGAATACAACTTAAATAGTGAGTAAAGGTACCACTGACCAGGTTCTAGTGGTTGTTTTGGGATTTCAATTACTAGCTGGAAATCAAAGGCAGAAAATCCTTTATCATTCAGATATCTCTTATCTTGTAATATTGTAGCTAAGTAAAACAACAGACACTCCCGTTACTCTCTGCGATATTCTTGCAAATTATTTTAATTTCTGTTAATTACTGATCTCCAACTAAAGCACTGCTTGGCATGTTTATTGCTATTGGTCACTGCAACTGTCCTTTTAAGATTGTACAATTATAACAAATAAGATATTCAGGTAATTGAATTTGAATTTTCAAAAGGTATTCACTAGCTTTCAAATATTGAAAAAAACTGTCAAGCGATATCATAGGTCTAGGGTAGTCCTGAATTAACTGGGAATGGCGAATGCGGAGGGAGAAAAATGAGCACAAAAGGGTTTCCTTATCCAGTGCAACTTGTGACACCATGTTGGTATTTTGCATTTATTGTTTATAGGATGGTGTTACTACTGGCTCTCAACATTCGGATCCCAGTTTAGCCAAAATGCTAAATCTTATTCCTTGTATATCTTAATATAGAAAAGGATTAGCTTATTATATATATTGAGCTACACTATAAGTGGTACAATACCTGTGGACTGGGAGTGATGAGATTGATTTCCTGTATTACTATGAAGTGGAGGAGGTACACCCAAATCAGATTTGAGATGTTTATTTAAGGTATGAAGTTGTGATTTTACAAGTATTCAGTATCATCCAAAGAACGTACAGCATAGACGATCAACCAACGGATGTGTGTAGTGATTGTGTGATATTCTTACAATTGGGTATATTTATCCATTTTCTATGTCCTTGAATGAATACCCGATGTATTTTCTCATTCTACGAGGTATTAAAAGCACCATTCTACTTGTCATAACACAACTTGCTACCATCTTTCTCTGCTTAATTGACATAATACAATTATTACTTATCTAGGTAGACCATCGAGCTCAAGAAGCCTTCATGGCACAATTAAGCTTGCTCGAATAAAGATTATCTATTTTTGAAAGTAGGTCTGAATTGCATTTGACCTTCTTTGAACTGAGAACATAACTTTGCCCCTTGTCAAGCTCCTAATCAATAATAATACTTGAACCTTTTGTATCATAAATGAATTACTATTACCAATCTAAACATATATGTATAATTTCAATTAATTACCAAGGAGGTTCACAAGCATTAATTAGTAGCCCTAAGTTTCCTTGTCACGTTCATGTTCAGTTTCATCTTCTGATTGACTACTCTTGAAGCTTAAATAACTATCAAAAAACTTAATAGTGACGATCATACATCGACCATTTTGATAAGTCTGTCACAAAAGACCTTCAACTAGTAGTATTAAATATAGTAACAGATCTACTCCTCTTATTATTAGCAAAATAAGTGGCAAAATAGGTTCTGATTGAATAGATTTATTATTACCTCCAAGAGAGAATAGATGGACTATGACGAATTAGGAGTGAAAGTTAAATATTTAGTGGGAGAGTCATCAAAGCCGACCAGATAGCAGAATATCAAGCAAATAAGAATAATAATTCTGAGGTAGGTTAGGCCATTCCATAAGTAATTCTCGGCAGTTATTCATCTTGGTATTTAAATCTTGATAGCCATATTTATTATGCAAGGGTGCATGACAACTAAGTTGTACAATAAATAAAAATCTTCAATCTGAAATACCTAAACAACCAAATAAAATTTAGTCCTGATTTTTGTTACAATATGTGGATAAGAAAACCAACTTATTTAAAATGGTAAAAAGTAGATTTTGTCGATTTTCACAATAATTGATATGAAATATGCTACTGTGGTTATTTATTGTACAAAAATATTTTCTGACATACGTTATCTATACTTAAGGTATTAATCTAGGTTGCAAAGTGTAATTAAATATATTGAGGTTGACTTCTCACAGTCAGGTTTTAATTAGTACAGGCTTATAATATATACTTTTAAACTACACATTTACTGTATTGCATCCAGCAAGACAGGTGGTATGATGAAAAGTTGGAAATAAAATGTTAAGCTCTAAGATTTGGATGAACAATATTTACTAACAAGCCGTAAGTTTACAGTATTGCACCAACCAGATAGATGCTATTCTAAATATTACAATAATCTAATGCTTAACTTGGAGATTGGATAGGTAAAAAATCTACTTGCAAGTCTCAAATTCGAGCAGTCATATCCACGCTGCCAGATGCTACACATTACCCCATTAAAAACAAAGACCATAGCTTGGCAAAAACTACTTTCAAGCCTCAAATTCGCCCAATCGTTTCAGTTGAGACCTATACAACTAGATATTATAATGAAAATGGAAGGAATTGTTAGGAACAATAGTTACTTTTAAGCCTTGAATTTGAAGAATTCAATGAAGTACTCTAAATAAAATATTATCCTAGGGGGTTATGTAGGTACAATATCTACCTTTAGGCCACGAATTTGGCATATCTCTTTCGCAAAGAGCTATGCTAAACTAATCAGAAGTAGGCTTATTAGTACAGGTAGAAAACATATATTATAAGTGTAAAAATTGAAAGAATTTAGAAAGTACGGACTGTGAAGTTTTGATTGACGACCAGTAAGATATGGAAAAGGTCTGGATATGGTATAGGGAATCGATTTTGATTCCCGAGAGTATTGGAAATAATGGCCACTGAATCACACTGGCTAAGGCATAAGGATCTTTTCATTCTGCCATGGACATAAGTAATGCTAGTTAGGACTCAGAAAGTTCAGTCTTGTGTCTTTATGGATACCAGTAATTAATTTAATTAAATGCCAAGGTTGCTGTGTAGACAACTTGACTTAGGAGACCTGTCAACCTTTCTACTATAGTTGTATAAGTGTGAGAAATATGTTCTGTTTCACGCTAGGAGGATATTTGAATTTAAACTTGATATAATGTATTAGCCTATACTTTGTTCAGGTTATACTCCCTCACTCTGAAACTCTCTAGGAAAGATACCTGTAAAAACTGAAGCTCAAACACTGGATATGACAAAGATTACCTCTAACTCTACAAACTGTCCTAATTGTCAGCAAGATTATCCACAGGCTGCAGCTTACGAAATGCACCTTCCAAAGACGGATCTTGACACTGTGCTATCTCTTCGTACAATTGCAAACCTGAGCTTGCCTATGCTGACTGGGTTTACATGGGATGAAAGTATGACTCAAAACCAACTGGCCATTATTGTCATGGGACAAGCTAAGAGTTATCATAGTGACTCTCATTATAAATCTAGTCTGAGACATGGTGTGGGAGATTGCAATTAGACTAGCTAAATGACAAATGCCGATATATAGCACCATTTTGGATTTGTAGGACATTTTCCTGCCACTGTCCACAGGGAGCTTATTGCGTTAGGAATGTATCTCTAGAGCTGGAGAAAAAATGGGTGATATTATGCGAGATGCACAGCTCAGTGTGGTAATAATAAAAGACCTTTAGAGCCCTTGATCATGCGAAAGTGAGTTCAATTTGACTACTTGGTTTGCCCAAATCAAGTTTGCTAACTCACAGAATAAGAATGACTTTGCAAAAGCTTTAAAGGGTAAAGGATGAATGGTTATTTCAATCTGTATTTTCATTACAAAACTAGTAGATATACTAGACTCATATTGTAACTATCTAGGTTGTACAGAAGTGACTATAGAGGATGGGAAAGACGCAACATGTTTCCATTACAGGATCATATTTAGACTGTTACTGCTACCTATTTTGCCAGTTTGAGTATAAACATGTTATAGTTTACGGACCAATTCGGATATAGGATAGAGGTATGAATCGATCATATTCCAAGATGCATACAGCAGAATAGTGAGGGGAAACTACGGTACCTTATAGTTCTACAAAAATTCAGATTAGTTTGTCTTTTATGCTTCCAGGCTATTCTGGTCCATTGTAGCAAACCTGGCGAGCTGGATTAACTTTAATTCGCAGTTTTCAGCTACTCAGACCTGGCACAACTCGGCAATATCTTATGTGTATAGAAAGCCTGGTTGGCATATAATACGATCAGGAATATCATCTTGTGGACTAGAAATAGCCACACCAAAAAGTCAATCCAGCTTCAAGCATTGTTACCATTGCCGGGAAGGTGGATAACTGAATCATCTTGCATTAACGAAACCCAGCGACAGGCGAACGTGGATTTTCTGTTGTCTGTCTATGAACTAATCTTTGTGCCTTTATAGCAGGTTGTTCAAGAAGGGAAAATAATGCACAGTTTAGAGGGCAAAATGTGCAACTATTTACCCAATTTCTAAGACAGGATCGCATCTCATAGGGAGCATACCACATTGCATAGATTTAGATATAAGTCAAGCCAGAAGTGTCAGCTCCTGAGCCAGGAGCTGGGCTTTGACCCTTGTATACATACCAGATCTTTGACTTCACATCATATAGAAAAGTAATAAGGAATCAGAAAATAGGAAAGTCCTAGCTCTCAGAATACTTTCACCAGCTTTGTGTGAAAATAGTGTGAGGAAATTCTACAGATTCCATCATATAGAGCATGTGGACCTGTATAAGCTGGACCTTTCACATAATATCTACCATAGTCTATTTAGGCATATGATGGTATTAGTACAAGGGTTTTTGAATAAGCATAAACCGCAGCAGGAGGTCGACAATGCCTGGTAGGCACTACTCCCTTATCCCGTATTTAGCCTAGTATAAATAGGCTACTATTAAGTAACAAAAGTCAAGCAAAAGGTATAGCGCAACCTTGGTCAATGAAATTCAGTAGTCTAGGCGTCTGCACTACACAATTCTGACAGTGGCTGCAACTCTCATTCAGCCGCACCTTACAATATGTTAGCATGCTAATCGCTTTTAGTCTGATAGCCCACTATCTCAGTCATACACAGGAGTGAATCTCCTACAGGAAAATGTATTTGTGGATATTTGACCATACGAAAAACCTATTTCTCGAGTTCCAGACCTCGGAGACTACTAGCGCACAGGCAAACTATCTGGATCAAGAGCTGAAGAGACACCTCCAAGAACAGCTTACCAATGAAGTCAACAGTATCTCCGCTACCAAAAAGGGTCCACTTGTGCTGGAAGACAGGTCTCAATTGATACTGAAGTGGGCATATTGTTAAAATAGTAGAACCAGTTCAACTTTATCATTATACAATACCTGACTCACTTTGAGTTCCTAATCTGACATTTTGTGTCTATTTCGATTTATTAAACTGATATCAACCTGTTGGCACATAAAGAACAAATTAAAGAAGGCTACTGCAGGTCAAACAAAGGTGATGCAGCATACTGGCAGATCTTGTCCAAATATATCTGGCAAGTTGCAGTGGGAATAATATTGCAACCACTAAAAGGATATGATAAGACCGGTGTTCAGAATAGGATCAGAAACCTTACAAATGAGCTGTTGGTTACCATAAGCCTGTGCATACTGTAGGCAGTTCTGCATGGCAATGCAAAGGATACGTAGAAACTTATTGAGCTTTGCAAGATGCCGGAATCCGGTATTATGAGTTGATGAAGGAGATAGTACTCTCTATCAAGCAGACCATGGCAGATCAAATGCTGCTCCCTACCGATTCCCTAGAACTAGGATTACTAAAGGTAGATCACACTACCTAGATTGAGAATCCACTCATAGACTTTCAAGAACCTGCTGTATTTCCGATTCATGGAGCTAGTTCTGCTACACCTAAGGCCTTCTAGAATGCTGGCCCCATGAATGATTGAGTAGGGATCAAGGTTGGCACAAGACTAATTGAGGGGATTTGCGTAGAAGGTCAGTGGTACGATTATTAGAACTTTTTAAAATAAGACACATCAGGAGGGAACCTCTAGGTGTCAGAAGGCGGTAATTGTTCCAATTGGCTGACCAGATGAATGGTATGAGATTTGAAAACGCAAGCGGATACAAACAAGTCTGTAATAGGTAAGCTAGTCGAGATAAGTGGATAGGCAAGATCAGTACCGTTATTTTTAAGCAATAATGGTCCCCTTTGGGAAGAGACCAGGGATACTAAATCAGCGAAAAGATCTGCAACGGTTTATTGATATAGATTGAACTATTCTATGTATACATTTTATACATATGTAAAAAATGAAATAAATTCATTTATCGATCTAATGGTACTAGGGCAAAGAGATATTAGTCAGTTACAGGTTAATCCACTAGCGTGCCAGAACCAGAAATATCTACAAAATCAGTAGTGCTTGAAATACATTCTCCTTTTTTTAAGGGCTGATCGGGTTCAGCTTGAATTAGTTTAGTATTATCCTGTAGTACTAGATTTGTGATCTATTCCCTCTGAATACTTGAGAGGAGGATAAGCTATTGGGCCAGTACCTTTCTACCGACCTCTGGCATGGACATCAGCTACACCTGTTCATTTCGGTACCCTTTACCAAACACAGAAAGAATTGAGGAAGCCTGTTGAAAAAATAACTGTATCTGATGAATAAGGCGGGGGTCAGCATACGGGCACTGGACAATGAGAGGATCCTAAGCCATAGCCGCTAAGGAATGTTCAAAAATCTCCCTAATAATAGATGTCCAGAAAAGAATTTGATTTTCATGGTTAAAGTATGCTGTGGGATAAATCTTGAATGGAATGTTATCTGCTCTGTGGCAAGCCGGAGGGGAAGTAGATGCGGAGAGCTAGTTTAGGGAGTATTAGGACGAAATATGTCCATACCAGAGAGCCTTGGACCTCAAGGATAGCATATTAACAACAGAATGCATAAGAGATAAGGGAATTCACAAGGCCTGCTCTAGAAGAGTGGGATGTACAAAAAGATGAACGCAGAACAATTCTCCACTCCCATCTATACTACCTGTTCATAGACGCAAGTCTTACGTCCAATGTAGGATTTGATTTTGCTTATGCTGCTAATATAGTGGGGTAAATCTAGACCTCTCTCCTTCATTACTTATTCCCACCAACATAATAACTGCCTACACTGGCATTCCTATATTAGGATATTATAGCCACCTCTTACCTCACTAAAGATGTATTACATGCACTCTGTAAATCCTTGAGGATCTGTACACCAGGACAATATCATATACTCTCTTCAATCTGGAAAAAGATCCTTACTACTAATCCCTACACCTGTAATTGTCGTCATAGGCACTCCTCTGTTACCTCGATAGTATGCACTCCCTCTCAAAATAACCAATTTTGTCCCACTCCCCAACTATTCAAAGTTGACTTCCCCACCACTTCCTTGTTTTGAAACTAAGTCGTTCTTAAAGGTCTCCAAACTTTGAAAAACGATATTAGCATAGCATCTCACAGATATGGCCATGTCACTTGCCTAAGTCCAGCTGAACCCGCGTGGTTAACTTGATAGAATAATTAAGATTTATAATCTGAAATGCCTGATCTTATTAAATACGCTCATGTCAAAATTCTCACTATATAGTTTCCTCTTGCCTCTATATATCACGTTTGGCTTCACTAACATATTAGCCTCCTCTCAGTATCAACTCCCCCACTAAAGATTTATACCTATTTATATAACATATTAGGTATGTGCCCTCCTAATTGCTCATTACAAAGGTCTGCGATGCATAATCGCACCGGTTATATGTTCACTGGTTTTTTTCTGGACCCACTGGCTGTCCGATTGCTGCATCTTTGTTTGCCTTTGATGTTTCACAATTGCATTGTTCCATAACCCCAGGGGTGATTTTTTCTTATGTAGATGATTTTTAGATACCATTTCTTCTGGCTCTTACAGATTAAACATTCTCGTATTTCAACAGCCATTTTCAGTATTTGTTTTAAGGGCTGTCAACCTGGAGGTTTCATAGTTAGTTTCTAAGACAGAGCTCATCCACAGGTGTACTCTCCTGGATGAGTCACACATCTGTACCTTTCGGAATGGGCTTCTTAGGTTCCTGATATTGGCAGTTTCTCCCCTCACTCCGCTATAATGAGTTTAGCCCACCTCCTACTGGCACTTCCTGTAGACATCCTGGAGTCTGAAGGCCTCCTCCCCTCATCAATGCCAGTCGATATGCAATGCTAATATTAAGACTGCTTGGCTCCCCAGCCCTTTATAGACTTCGGCTCTTATAGGTTTTCATGAATTTCCTTCCTATTTTTAGAATTTTTCTATTATCTTGGCATACTAGATTAGTATCAATTGTGAAAGGAGTCACAGTAGTGTTAGCTATAGGAGAAAATATTTATTATTTAATTTGTTTATATTTTTGAGATTAACCATTAATTTTTGCAATAGCTAGTGCTATATCTAGTTTTCTATTTAGTTTTTCTTTTTTGTTTTTTTTTATTCTTTTTTCATTTTTTCATGTAGATATTGTCAAGGTACAACAATCTAGAGTCGGCTTGTACTACGGCATCCACAAAACTATAATCTCAACGCAATTACATAAGAAAAATCAAAAATCAACAAAAACATTAATGTCTAGCTAGTGGGAACAATAAGGTTTACAGCACTGTAAGGTGACTCACAAAAAGTGAGAATATGCTAAACTACTACGAAAATAAACAAAGAAAATCTTAGTAAATCAAGCAGACATCAGAGGATATCTGTTAGGCACCTGCAGGCAATAGTAGAAACCCAGGTCCATGTGGCAAGGAACTGGTAACCACAATTCACTTAGATAACAACGCGGTAGTAGGATGCAAGATAAAGTTAAGAAAGATTAAGGTCACTACAAATGAGATCCTAACAAAGTTAAGCATAAACCATTTCGTCTACAGACACACGAACAGTAGCCTTAACTATGCAAAGGTAGGAAGGACAAAGGGAGAACAGTGAGTCATAAGGGCTATAAGAGTTGACAGACATAAGAGTAGTGTGACAGCAGAGACAGTCGCAGATGTGAGATGTGGCTGTGGGGCACCTTTAATCACCGATGGAATGGGTTAGGGTTCACCACCTACACGAACCAGGAATAGAGCACTTGTTACTGTTGTGTCCTAAGAGATCACAGTTAGACCAACAAGTGAAGTTATTGTAATGTAGATAGTACTCAGTGCAAAGGTGGTAGAGAAGGATGTCATGATTTTGGAAATAAGGTCCTGGGCTCCAGGGCCAGGGCTAGAGATGACTGCAGTTGAAGAAGATTTGGCTCCACGATTGCTGTCTGAGATATCCTATCTGTGAAGCTCAGTGAGAGCAAGACCTGGGTTGTAGGTGGTCATCTCAGAGGTATTAGAGGCCAGTAGCTGTTACGTAAAATGGGAATGTACTAAGAGGTGAATGGGAGTAGTGTCCAAGTGGCTAGTTAAAAGTAGCTGTTGTCAGGTACAGGAAAGTAGACACTCTACTCAGGAGAGTAATAGTTCTGTCTGAATCCATCATAGTGAGAGAGACGTTACCTCTAGTATTCAGTAACGGTTTGAATGACAGTACCAAGACCGGCTTGGTGAGACAATCTCTAAACTCTATTACTATAGGGTTCGGGTCCTGCCATCTTGCTTGATGATGATACATCTATCTCTGAACATGCTACCCTATTTAGCAGCAAGGTTCCAGGGTGCTGGTAGGGCATTGGGGACAACTGGTATGTGCTATGGGACTATGATAATCCTTCTCCTTCCTATCTCTCCACTGTTATCCAAGTAGGAGCACAAATAGCCCTAAGAGTAAGGAGGCCAGAAGGAGGGTCAGTGGGAATAGAGGCAGATATAGACTCTCGTGCAGTAGGTAGGGGAACAGAGATAGGTCCTAAGGTCGTTCTAGCAGGCCTGGGAGTGGTTGTCCTGTTGGTGTCTAATTCTGCAGTGAGGGCACTTATGTCCCCAGTTAGAGCATCAATGGCTTTCGAATGATCATCATGTATGTAGTGAACTGGTTAGCAGTAGATCCGAATGTCTTAGTTTGGTTGGAGGTGCAAACCTTTGCAAAACATAACTTAATGTAAGATGGTAAAAATATAGCATTCCAGGATGGGCAGTAGTCATAAGCTCAGGTGAGATATCTAATCATAAGGAGGTGGTGTTGATGTCAGTGTACTTAAGCAAGGAGAAGCCTAGTTTAGCAAGGATGGGTTAGAAAGATGATTCTCTAACAGACGGAGGATGGATCCAACTTGAATGGTAGGAGGGCAAGGAGTAGATGTATCTGGCTTCCTGTTTGCTAGTGATGAGGAACCTGAAGATCTTACCCTTCCATGGTAGAGTTGATGAAGAGTTCCACTGTGAGGGGTAAAAAAGAGGTAGTCAAAGCAAGCTGAGTACGAATAAGGGTAGGTCTTGGTGAAAACACTAGGGTGGATTTTGTAAGACCGTGGTTCTAGCGTAGACCAAGAATGATATTCTTATTTATAAGTTAACCAGAATACATGAACTAAACACGAATTCTAAATCCCGCATATAGGTTCAATTCTTTGAACACCAGTTGAATCCCCCTAGTTCACCAGTTAGCTTTTACTCCCTTTCCAATTTGATTTCCAAGAAATCTATAAACATTTTTACAGTCCTACCCTGCTGTGGAAACCTTTCTATGATTACCATATTGAAGTACAAGGAATAAGTAGTTACATTACCTCTATAACCTACTCTTTCACACTCCCTGCTAGGTGATTTAGAAAATATTCCAACATCGAATAAAAATGTAGCAAACAACAAGTGACTGTAGACATGAATAAGTTCATGTCATATATTAAACTAGTTTCATCAGAAGAAACTAATCACGTGTCAAACTAGTAGAGTTCACAATTAACTCAATATCACTTCTTCGAACCAAGTAGAGTCATAACTCTGGCCTAAGGACTCCATCCTGTATACAACAATTTGCGGATGTCACATACCTTGCCTTTGCCTGATTATCAGCATATATGAAATTGGTAATACAATACTACGACCAAACCCTAGGCCAGCTAGTGGATAGAACCATCTCAACAATTACAAGCTGTCCACCCTAGTCCAGGTTGAGGTAGAAGATCTTTTGCACCATCTATAGTGTAGTATATATGGTAAACAAATCTGGGACCAAGAACTGAAAGAGGTGAACTAGGGTTTAAAAATATTTGCAGCAGAAACAAGTTTGGTGCAATCAGCAACTGCATAAACCCAGGAAGCAAAGTTACAAATTAAGGAACAAGGGTCTACATACTGTGAAGTAGTAAGTAATTAACCTAACTCTAAGATTGGATCCAAAGAGCCAGATTCTCTGGGTCATGATCACCAATTGGATCAAACATTGGTCTGTTAAATAGCCTATATTCTCCATAGGCAGGTAGCCGCTTGATCTGTGAATAAGTATAGGGAACATCAGTTAGTATAACTCCACCAGGGTGTGCAACCAGCAGGCATTTTTAGGGAATAATATTTGAATTAACAGAATGCAGTTTTGGAACAATTGTACTTATATTGACTGGAAATAAGGAATCCTTAATGCAACTACAGGTAGCTAGAAACCAATTGAGCATGTGGGAAACAGAGAAGGATAGAGTATCGAAAACCCAGGTTTACTAAAACCAACCGCAGCTAATTCGTGGAAAGTATTCACCTTAATTCCATGAATGGGCACGGGTAAACCAGTTTATGGGCAAGAAGGAAGCCGAAAGATTGGCAAAGGTCCATGAACACCTCCCCTGGTGAAGGCAACTTATACAGGAGAAGATGTCCCAGGCTCAGAGGATAGGAGCTTTCCATTAAGAAAAGGTTGTAAGCTAGTAAGGGAAAATTTGAGCAGTCGAAAATAAGAATCTAATATGATACCTTTTTGAATCAAGTGGGAAAAGCCTAGGGCGAAACCAACAGCAGGAGGGCCGGATTCAACATTCAAGTTTGCGAATAATCCTTCACGGGACATGTAAGTATAATGGTTAAATTGTATTGACAACTTCACACATAAACCTATCGCAAGGGAAAGATCATCATGCACACTTTAAATATATGATAAGAAGGATAACAGCCTGCCATCTCGGGCCTCGCACTATCACCTGCCGGAAGCAAATAGCTAGATTCATCAGATTTGTGAAACTATAGGTTTTTAGACTATTGAGTTTCCTTTTAAGCTGATGTAACAGCAGAACTTAGAGTGGTTCAGAAGGTACAAATACCCTACCCTGAAATGGAGAAGTTTCAATATAGTGGAAGTATGATAAGGTATTACCTTACTGCGAACATTATGTGTATTAGCAGGATCTTATAGCATGAGCAGAAAATACAACCTAGTATCAAGAGTATTCTGTCCACATTTGTGAGGATTATTTTAGTATAAATGTAAATGGGAAGTAGTTCTTATCATTAATTAACTAAATAAAGTAGGTGGCAACCAGGTAATAATACAGGTGCGTATCCTCAATGTACGCAGATCAAAATAAGCAAAAGATTGTAACAAACATAAGTCCGATCATGTTTGACTTTGGTAAAACTACCAAGGAAATTCCAATAAAAAATGCGTAATCAGAAATTGTGTACGTAAAATAAACTGAAAGATAACACAGGATATAAGACAGTTAAAAGGTCCTTATACATACGAGGTTAACTGTGAAAACACCCACACAAAATAAGAAATATATGTATTGATTCTCAATCATTAACATGAAATATAAATAAGTATATGATCTACTCCAGCTGTAGTAATGTGTGTATTTTGCCTAAGCAAAGTAGAAATTGCTAAGCAGAGATATAAACAATATTCCAATTAGAAATAGATATATGAAACAAAGTGAGAAATTTCAACCTTTCCTCTGATTATCTACAGTTCAATAATCTCATCTTCCATTCATGTACTGGTTTTGCAAGTCCCTTAGTAGAAATATCTGCAATATCTTCTGATAACACAATACTCAGGAGTAAGAAAGAACAGTTATTGATCACTACTTGTATTTTGTGAAAATGGGTATTGATATGAGTTGTTAGTTCCTTAGGTTGATCGTTATTTGTAAAGAAGTTAGAGCTTGGATCGTCAGTATGAAAAGCGATCGGTGATGTAAGGTCGAGGTCAATGAGACTGTTGATGTGCCGTTTCTTTGTTCTTCCTGGTAGGAATATAACTTTGTATTCTGCTTCCTTAGTACATATTATGACTAAGGATTTTTTCTTCAACTGCTATTATATAAAGATATTCTTAAAAAATATAACATAACGTCAGAAGCAGTAACAGGTATTACGTCAGGCTTCTAAGTCTTTATCTACAAATGGGTGAAGAGCGTTAGTTGTTGTACATGGGTAGCCGAGTCTGATATGTTTTGTACACTGAATTTAACGAAGCATTTTTTGGTCCCAATTAGAGGAATATCAGTAAGATAAAAAGAAATCTTTAAGAGGCCAAAAATTGTAGACGCTAGATGGGGACTGGTACCTGTTGTCAGGTAGATAAGCGATTGCATTATCGATGGATAAATGAACATGTCTGTTATTAGTTCATCCACAGTGACATTCCTTAGTTGCAGGAATTTATGTAAGGCTCTAGATATGGCCCTCGAGTTTGCAATAATATATTGTTTCAGGACTGCCTTAATATATGGTTCCGGGGTAAGATATATCCTGGCTATTGTATAGGTGACGTGAAGGCCTAGTAGAAATGTAACGTCCTCGAAGTCCCTAATCTCTAATGCTGTTTTGGGGTCTTCTATATGTGATTTCTCTAGATCGCAGTTGGCCGTGTATATAGCAAGGTCTTCAATATAAATTTATATGTATTTGTTATTTTTACCACGAACAAATATTTATAGGTCAAGGCAGATATTGTAAAACCTCTGAAGGTTTGGTATGCTGCCTGGCCAGCCCACTATTCATTCGGAGATTACTTTAGTCCAGAGTCTCATCAGGTAACTCGCCTTACTTAGTCTCCATTTCCGAATCCAAGTCACAGTTATATTTAGATTTATTCTTTCTACTCACCATTAAGGAATTCAGTTTTGATATTGAATTGAAGTAGTCGCCATTTGCTTTTAGTGGATATTGCCAGTAGGAAGGGTAGAGATTCAGATCCCATAAGTGGACCAAAGAATCTTCATATTGAAAACGCATTAGTTGCCATAATGCTTTTGCAGCGGTCCTTGCACCATGGTTGTCTAATGTACGATGAGTATTTTGCTACTTTTGAAATACCCATTTACAGTAAATAATCTTGTGTCCATTAGGATTATCTACTTCATCCAAAGAAACACCTTTCTCTAGTCACTTTATTTCCTGCTCGTATGGGTCTATTATTCCTTGTACTAGATAATCACTTCTTAATTGTATTTTTTGGGATTCTTGCTAGATGGTACTATGACATTTGTGCCATAATATGATTAAGGACAAACAGTTCTGCCTAATCTGGTCAGTAATTTAGAAGGTTTTTTTGGTTCTACAGCTTGTACAACTGGTTGCCAAGATGCTTCGGGAGATTGTAGATGGTTGAAATCAAAGGGATGTTCGGGGGGTTGAAATAGAAGTTGTTGTATGATTTGATTTGTCAATCGCTTAAAGTTGTAGATATTTTCTTGTGCCATTATTCTAAGGTAAGCAGTGGGGAAGATATTTACAAAAGTATCTAATAAGGTTGCAGGTTCCTTAGGATGCATCAGAATTGTTGTCTAGGTTGTCAGGTGGAGCAGACACCTTGAGGATATTTTGTGTAAAGATTGTATATATATACAGTATACCTTCCTGGAGGAAGTATATCCAACAAGATATCCGTCTATGGCACAGGTATGTAATTATATTCCTATTTTCTCATCTCCGGATATACATGAAAAAACTATATGGTCCTGTAGGTGAGTAGGTGGTTTATTAACAGCTTCTTGTTCTAGAGAGATTAAGAGTGCTTTAGTTCTCAAAAGAATGGGTTAGGGTGAATGTTCTGCAGCTATTCGGTAGTTGTGGCTGCTTAGGCCCATAAACACAGTGTAAGACATATAAATGTGTCTGTGTTGAAGTGATAATGGTCCTATTGTACCAGTCAGCAAAGCCATTAGATGCAGGTGATTAAGAAGGTATTTTGTCATGTATGATACCCAGTTTTTAAAAATGGTAGTCATATCTTTGTTGATATATTATCTGGCATCATCCATCCAGAATCGTTTAAGCGTATCCTTTTCTTGCATGTGTCTATCTTTGATAAATAGCGATATCATTTTAAAGGTATCAGATTAGGCCTAATGGATTAAATCCAGGTGAACTATTTACAATAACCTAGAAAGATAACCTATTACTAGGAGTTTCCAAAGGAAGGTCTTGAAGTTTTGAACTGAGATATGCCTAGATTATCTAACAAGTATTTTCACATTCTTTTTATGTTGATTAGGGTTTGCGTTTGGTTGATTTAAACACAAAGCAGGTTTCATATTTTCAATCTTATGGAAGATGAGGGATTGTTGGATGATCAAAGTAGCTGCTACTTTTATTATAGGATGGGGAGTGATATCCAAGGATTTCGTGCACCTACTGATGAGTGATCCTGTTCACTATTTGTTTCTCTTATAGTACAATCCAGTCTTGTCTATCAAGCTTTCCCTATATCACTTCTCTTTTATTCTCCATGTATACAAACATTTCCGCACCTTTACTAGATAAGGAAATACCTCTGCCCAAACAAAGAATAGCACATTATAAAATCAATTTACTTTGACCCAACTTTGGAACCCAGTGAACTTCTTTAAGGAATCATGGTGATACAACAAGATTGGATATTTTGGTCAAGAGCAGGAGAGTTTCTCAGGCTGATGATTCTATTACCGAATTATCGCAATACTTAACTGTTCCTACACTTGGTTCACCACTTATAACATGGCCCAGGTTGCAGGTTATTTTAGTGAGCTTCCGCCTGAATCAATTATTCAGTTGTATGAGGGAGGATTCTTTTGTGTAGGGAGTAGTGATGGGGATGTTGTAACCAGTTCTGATATTTCTTCTTTGCCAATTGTAGCTTAACTAACAGATTACTATTCCATGTTCTGATTTTCACCCTAGAGTTTATTACACTCATTCCAGGTATGTCACAGAGGTCGAGCAGTCGGATAATGTGTTTTGCATTAGGGACATTTCTTTGAGGTGGCTACCGGTCAACAGGGAGATTGTCTTGCTTTTCCGTGCACTTTACCACTTGTATATGTGTTGTCCTCCTCTGGGCTAAATGTTAGTTTCAATTCCAAGACCCTATTGTAAACATGATTGTAGTCAAGTGGCTGCTTAGCTAGTAGGTTTTCGATGATAATACTTATTGACAGTGGGAGGTAGGGGAGAACAAGTGGTACATTGCTTTCATATGACTCACATAGCAATTTGAATAGAATTGATAGAGCATATCAGTTATCATCAGAAGAAATAGAGTAAGAGTGTTGAATTCAATTTCAGACGGTATCATACTATTTCATATAGTCTGCAATAGGTCCAAAGGTAACAAACTTTGTATCAAGGTGATCCTTGAGTTGTTTAAAGAAGCAGGTGGTATTTTCTCTAGAGAATTCATTTTGGACCGCTTTCCAGAATGCTGGTGGCGTTTGATATTTGGCCAATAAAATATGCAATTGGGATCAATCATTGCGAGGCACTAAGCACAGGACTATTGGTAGTGATCGTGAAATTGAGCTAATTTCTTATAGTTAATATATCCAACTTCATCCATATCTCGATCTGAAGGAGGTTTCTTTTCGCTTGCTATATTACTGCACTTCTCTAGTGTAAAGACATATTCCAAGATATCATCACATCCTCCGTCTGCTCTACACACCCGGCATTTAAAATCTTGACACAACAAGAAAACATCAACACTTTCTTTTCTATGCAACCACATGATTTGTCCACGGCAGGGGGTAAGGATTTGCCTTAATGATCACCTCCCCTACCTACTCATAATGGTATACAACTTTGTCCTCCCGCTCACCCTTATACAATCTTTGTTGATGCTTGCACTGCATGCCCAGCTTGTGTCTTGCCTCGCTTAGCTTTCTGATCTGCCTCGCTTAATATTTTCCCACTTGGTAATTACATTTGACCTACATATATGGCTGGGAGACATGGTTGATGTTGTGGGAATCTCTCTACAGGCATACTTGTGCTTTACCAGTCAGATGGTCGATTCCTCCACTCACAGCTTGATTAGAACTGCATTGATGGCCACACACACAATTCTGTTCATCCTTGGGTCTACCCCTCCTCTATCCTGACTTCCTTCTCTCCTTTCCTGATGATGGTTGATTGGCTTGCCCCATACAGCCTCCTGGCTGGAACCCTATACCACCTTGACTACTGCCACTATTCTGCCATAGTTTATCAAGGATAGAGCGATTTACATTTTCTACAACTAACTCCCCCTCTTCTATTGGCTGGCTGAGCGCCATCAGCACCTTTACTTTTGCTTCCTGATACAACTGGATTTAAATCCCCTTGACTCCTGCCATACTCTCATGGATCAGTCGGATATGGGATATTGTGCAGTTGGCCAAATTCTTAGTTGAAGTTAGTTTCTTACTTAGACGTTTTATCACCTTTTGGGGTCTTGGTTCTTGTTTACATTTGAACTTAGTTTAATTACTATGACGCTTTTCTCCAGAGGTTAAAGGTTTACTAGCGTTTCGCAGATTTCGTGCCTTTTTTGTCTTTGTAGTTTTTTCAATCCAAGTACCTAACTTGCATAGAGTAAGATGGTTTTTTTTAGCTGCAGTGGGATAGGACGCACTGTAGTTGAAGTTTTCTTTCAGGCATAGTTTTAGCTTCATGTAGTTACTGTACCTTATAAAGTAATTCTAAGACATAATTAACGAGTCAAAAAGAATATTCTTGATATCACCCCAGGTCTATTAGTTATAAGGGCCAATAAGCTTTGTGATAGAGGTCAATTTGTCAGTGGGTGCCCAACTAGGTTGGTAGTTTTAGCAGAAGATCTTGGGTTTAGTGCAGCAGTTTCTGGACAAGGAGATGAATAATCTTTCATACCTGCCTAGGATATTTTACTTGGTAAAGGCAGAGTCACAGAGCATCCTAGGTATGTGTAATTTGCATTAGAGTTGCAAGTAGTTATGGTAGGAACAAATGCACTTCCGAGAGAAGCTTTTATTAAGGATGCTGAAAACTTATGTTTTTCAAGGGGTACCAAGACATTTTCTTATTGATTTGCCAAGAATGTTATGCAAGAATGTTTTCTTTCTACTGAAAATATTTCAATATTAGACCAGATATTTGGCAAATGAATTGTTTTTTTGTTTGGATATGAAAGGAATTTATTCCGTTGTGAAAGAGGATGGTGGGTAAGTTTAATTAGTATAGCTATGGATATATCAAACTCATATTCTAAAAAAATTATCTTTACTGACACGATATCAAACCATGACTATGAAAATAAAACTGAATATTGAGAGTATACTGTATAGATGCTTCTGAGGAGTATTGTAGTATGTTGGTAGATTGGTTGTAGTTCTTGTCCTTAATTAACCGAATAAAGTTGGTAGCAACTAGCTATTTCTACAGGTGTGTATCCTCCTTCTACTCAGTATTAAAATTGCAAAAATATTTTAAGATCATTAGTGCGATCATCTTTGACTCTGTAAAAACACCTAGGCTATCCATATAAAATATGTATAATCTGAAGTGCTGTGCATTAAATAAACCGAAAGTAAGCATCCAAATATATGAACGGTAAAAGGTCACTATACATGTAGAGTTACCAGAGAAATCTCACACCCAAAATAGGACATATACACATTGTTGCTCAATCATTATCAAGAAATAGAACCAACAATATGATATACCCTTGTGGTAGTAATATTGTTAGTTTTCATAAGTAAACTAGAAATAACCAAGCACACATAAACAATATTACAATAGGAAATATATATTTGATATAAGTAGAAGAGTTTCAAAGCTTGCCTTTGAAAATATTCACTTTGAAGAACAACTATCAAGAATTGCTTTAATGATACTAGTTCAATGACGGCAACAAGTATATTCAGTCATAAACCTATCACCTGAGAAGCAAGGTCTAGATAGAGATTGAATAAAGGCAGTTCGTAGTGTTAGCAATGTAGAAGAAATCATTGAAAGAATAACAAGCTCTCTTCACAACGGGTGACTATTACAAAGTTGACAACTAGAGCAGCAAGAAAGCGGAAGACTAAAAACTGGCCAACCTGCCTAAAGCAATCAGAAAGTGGAAAATCGATGTCTTTGCAGAAAAAACAGCCTTTAAATTGAAAATGGAGCAGACAAAGGCAAAAATACCCATAAACCCAAAGGGTTGATGATACAAATTTGGATCACAACTGCTAAAAGAATGCCAAAGCAAAAAATACCGGAAACCAAAAGGTTAAACGAGTGTACCAGATGTGCATTGTCACAACATACTTGGATCAACTATGGCAGAAAGGCCAAGTATCCACAATTGTACAATAACCGGCGGAAACAAAACCTTTATACCGGAGGTCCCTTATGGTTGTACATACCAACGGTTGAATACTACCCTCACCTAAGTTGAAATATGTCTGTCAGCCAAAAACATAGGACCTTGACAACAAGAATCAACAATAATAATATATACATGGACTGGAGGTAATGGCGTCGTGATAGTTAGTTACAGTTCCCATATGGAAATGTGGAACAATAAGCCAAGTATGACCTCAACAAGGTCCTTCTAGCTGTTATTGCAGAATTTACTTTACGAAAACCTAAAGAACCTGCGAGTAAACGATAGTTTATCGAAATATGGAAGTACTGTCAGGCTATTAATTACAGAAGAGGGATAATCACTTGTCCTGCATCCTGGTTGGGTAGTATACATGCATTGTAGGAATCTCAATCCAAAAAGTGATAATGGTGGATTACCACCTTAAGTAGACTTCCTGCATTAGTTCTCAATACATTTATTTAGTAGCCTAATACCTGAATCCATAAATCGATAACAGAATCCATGGAACACCTGACCGACTATATCTGAAGGAAGGCAATTCTCAGAATGGCAGGTAGAACTAAACTTACTTGGATTATGAGAAACATTCTGGAATCAATAATTGAAGAAAGGGTTAGCTGAATAATGGCGATAGGATACATTTTGAAAGGTGGTAGAGTTAAGGGTAGTCAAGTCTAAGGAGAAGGGAATCGAATTAGGGTTAAAAACTCTAATTATAGACTGACATTATCAAGGAAGACATGGTACTACAAATTAATGGAGTAAAACTTATAATATATATGGGTGTTGTTATGCGAAAATTGACCAGACGCCTTAAACCAGGTTTTGAGTTATTACAGTTTGAAGTTTGTATAGCAACCATAGGGAAATTAAAAAAAGATCAAAAAACAATTTTCGCTTTACATTTTAAAATACCAGTTCCACTATAAATGTAAATGAGTATAAAACAATATTAATTGCTTGTAAATTCAGTTTAGTAATACATGATGCAAAGAATATTCAAAAAATGTTACAATCCAAAAAGCATTTCCACCCTGATTGATTCATTATACCTTTTGGTATAATAAAGATTATAATACAACATGGGACTTATCAGCAGCTGGTTTTTGCCTCTTATTTTTAGATCCAGGAGGCCGCCCCCGTCCACGCCTCTTTGTAGATGAAGATACCAAGACCTCTATTTGTTCTTTATCAATCACCTCTGTTGACGTCTTATCCTTTGCTACTATTTGGATTTAATATTAGTTTCAGATCAAGTATTTATAATAATACTAGCATGAAGTTGTACTTACAAGAGGTTTGGTCATTAGGCTTTGAACCTGTAGAGAGTATGGCCTTTGAATGCTTTGCATTTTGAGCACGAGCATTTTTCTTTCCTCGAACCTCTGATATTAGTTTGTCATCAGGCTTGGAATAAAGCCATTGATCTTTGTATGTACTTGGTATATATTGTGAGTACTTGTGCCATAAATCATATATTTTCTCTGGATTTAAACCTGTATCAGGAATTAGTGTAGGAGAAATTTCTTTGAAAGAATCAAGTTCAAAGTCTTTCTTTCGCAAATCAAACTTAATCCAAGGCATGTCAGGCAACTTGCGAGCATGAACAATTCCTGGACTTGATGCTTCAAAGCGAAAGAATTGAAAGCTTTGGATACCTTTTAGTAACTTTAAATGCACTGTTAATGCTTGATCCCAATCTCTGAATATACTTTCTGAAGAATTATCAAATAGCCTTATGGCTTTTATCTTTCCATTCTTGTCTGAAGAGTCAACAAGTTCTGCATAATCATTAGGTGTCCATATCTCACTACGATTAGCCTTCTGCTTAATAGTTCCAAAGCCACGATCGACACTGTTACGTGTATGGCCCTTGATCTGAAATCCTAAGGTTATTGAATCTATAGTCTGTGTTAATACAAGCCAACAAAGATACCAAATCATGGTCTTATTTTTATTTTGTCGCCCGCAGTTGTCAGCCCACAAACGAACCTCACACTTCATTTGTTGACCAGAGGATAAAAAAAGATGCAATAGTGATACTACCTGATTGGCACCCTTTCCCTGCTGTGCCTCTGTATGCATTGTATGATAATGCTGCTCTGTAGTATCATCAACAATACCTAAAACATATAGTTTAAAGGGTGACCAGTAGTACCATTCAGAGGGTTGTTGTGCAACTTTAGGAATTTCAACAACTTGTTGAAAATCAAAGGAATAACAACTTACTTGCGATCCAACCTCGCGAGATATATGAATATCATCCTCATATTGTATCCTACAGGCACGATACTCCTTTTGATGCCTTTCTAACTGTTGTGAATTGTAAATATGTGGACTTACCTTTTCTGAAATAGCCCCTGTCCCAGTACCTTCAAGTACTACACTATCTATTCTTGAAGTGAAATCACGCCCGGAATAGTTGCGCAGAATGGTACATTCATCACAAATATTTTTAGATGGCTTACGTATCTTGAGAAAGCGAAAGATCTCATGATCCTTTCAAAACCTATAAAAGGAAGAAAAAGATGGTTGATCTTTATTAGTAGTAAGGGATCCCTGCTCAATATATCGATTATATACTACCTGATAAGAAAGATGTGAAGGGAGTAAAGTAATATGTTCTAATTCCATATACTTTACTATCTTACCATCTTTCAAAGACCTTTTAAAAGTCCTAGTTGCAATTGATTCTCCCTCTTGCTGCTTCATAGTTATTAGAAAGTTCTCCATACCTTGATTGACTGAATCAGATAGTATATTATGAGGCTTAAGTCCTTGATTGCCATGAGCCTTAACAATTGGCATACGGATATCACAAAGGTGCTTGATGATAAGATAAATTATCCTACGATCAGTTTTCCAAAAGCTGCAGAATACAGCTTGACAGACATCACCTATAAATGGTAAGCATTACTTAACCTTTGGAGATGTATTATCTCTAGTCTAATACATTTTAAATTAGATAATACT